>PPKI02000078.1:0-50721 GCA_003707645.2 Ogataea trehalophila
TTATAAAACTGATTATGTCATTAAGTTGTTACATAATATATTACATAGTGCTGCTGTGTCTGTAGGAAAGTCTGCTGTGTCCTTAGGGATTCCCGCCTTGCACCTATTATGACATAAGCAATATTATAAGGAAAACTCAAGCATTTTCTCTTAAGATAGACTTTTATGCAAAGTCAGCTATGCTTTTCTCTTTCACATTATCAATAAATCAATAAAGGTTTTATTTTTTTCATAAAGTCACTCATTCAAAAGTATGAGCATACTAATTGAGACCACAGAGGGAAATATTGTTATTGACCTTTTCATCAAGCTGTGCCCCAATGAAAGCTACAGTTTCCTCAAGTTGTGCAAGTTAAAATACTATCATTACAGTCCGTTTGTTAATGTACAAAAAGATTTTGTTGTTGAATCTGGCAATGCAAATTATCCAAGCAAAGCAAATAGCCTTCCATTATTACAATCAGATGCAAATCCTCAATTCAATTATACCTTTTCCTCTAAGTTGAAACATAATGAGATAGGTTTAGTTTCGTTCTTGAATGGGTCTGAAAAGAACTCTTTTGATCCATCAAGATTCCTGATAACTCTAACCAACGAACAATCAATTCTAAAATCATTGAACTCTAAAGCATCTCCATTTGGACAGATAACTGAAGGTTTTACAACCTTGGAAAAGCTCCTTTCCACCCCATTGGATGACAACAATAGACCTCTAAAAGATTTTAGAATCTTACACACTCATATAATTGACGATCCATATCTCGATTCAAATACGTTTGTTCAACAAAATGTCCCATCAAGTCCATTACCTACACAAGAACAAATATCATCTTTCCGTCTTCTACTCACTTCTGACGATGATTTATCAGACGATGAAGATGAGAACAACAGTGACAAGAATAGCAAATTGAAAGAGCTTCAATCTGCCTCGCATTCCCTAACACTCTCACTATTAGGAGATTTACCAAATCCCTCGATTCAACCTTCACCATTAGTGCTATTTGTGTGCAAGTTGAATCCAGTAACTGAAGAATCTGACCTTGAAATAATTTTTCGAAGGTTTGGAGCGATTAAATCTGTTGAAATTATTAGAGATAAGACAACACATGAGTCATTATGTTATGGATTCATTGAGTTTTACGAACGGAAAAGTGTGGAAGATGCGTATTTGAGAATGCATGATGTTTTAATTGATGACCGTAGAATTGGTGTCGATTTCAGTCAGAGCGTTAAGAAAAGTAGTAACTATAGAAGTTCCCGTGTCAAGAATAATGGCAACTCCACCTATTATTCTTCAAGAAACAACTTTAGAAGTGATACCGGGGGTAAAGATACTGACTATAGAAGATCAAGCACTAGGTATAACGATGATAGACACCGTTCTAGGTCCGATAGAGATAGAGATAGAGATAAAGACAACAGTTCACATGGATATAGATCTAGATCTCATAAATCGGACAAACATGTTTCCTACAGAGAAAGATACGAAAGAGACGAAAACAGGGAAAGAGAACGATCTGATAGTTACAGAGATCGTGACAGGGAAAGGTACAGATCAAATAGCAATAGAGATAGACATAGATCACGCAGCGATAGAGATAGACCCAGACATAGATCTGACAGAGAATCGCATCCTTGATTGGACCTCTCAACAATATATATACTTTTTTCCTATGTATTTTTCTCAAAACTGTCATAACAGAAGATAATTTAATGATTAATGATATAATTATGTACAAGCAAAACAGAAAGAGAAAAAAAAGAAAGATAAACATCCACTTTTGGGATGAAGCTCTAGTATAAACTACTTATTTTTTACTGATCTGACTAACCATAAAGTCCTTCAAGAATGGAATGTTGTTAATAACATCAACACCAAAAGATCTAGCCATAACAATTGGAGTGAAATCAGTTGAATAAATCTTGTGAATCTTATCAACAACTCCCAATAAAACATGATTTTCAGGGTATCTTTCACTAAAATAAGGTTCTAATGCAAACTTGGTACCAATATCCAAACCTCTTTCCATAGATCTTTCTAATGTTTGAACTAAAGACTTTACATCACCTTGCCCCATATTTAAACCTTGACCAGCTAACGGATGTGTAGTGTGAGCAGCATCACCAACCAATGCAACTCTTTCATCAACGTACGAATCAGCATGGCTCAATCTCAATGGGAAACGACCTCTGGAGTTAGGCACGATGCTGGCCATTTCCAGTGGGTAAGATTCTTCCTCTTCAGGTTTTAACTTTGCATTGAACAAATTTAATCTCCAAGTAATTTCATCAATCAAAGATTCATCATCCTTTTCAGCCAGCTTGTACAAATATTCAAGTTCTTCCGGTGACAATTTAGCACCAGCGTTAACCATAGCGACAAACTTTTCTTCTGGTAATTTCATCAAAATGTTAGCCAATTCAGGTGTAGTGCTCCACACCAATGAACACCAACCATCTGGTAATGGAAGCTGAGCCAATGGACCAGATTTTAAAAATCTTTGCCATCCTGTAGCAAATCTGAAACCATTGTCTTTATACTTCATGGTGGCCACGATACCCCATCTATCGTATGACCAACCTCTACTTTCAATATCAGCATACTTTCTTACTGGAGAGTTGAATCCATCACAACCAATAAGCAACCTAGTCTGAATACTTTCACCATTTGATAATTGAACAATTGGCCAGTTGTTAGCTTTGTTTGTGGTGATTTCAATAACTTTTGTCTTGTCTAAAATTTCCATTCCTTCGTTGTTACCTTCATTTAACTCTTTTATTCTTTCCAACAAAGCAGATTGTAAATTGAAGTTTTCGCACATTGATGCAATTTCAGGGGAATCAAATTCAATCTTGGCATTGGTAACGCCATCATAAGCATGTATATTGTCATAGCTTTCAACTCTTTCTTCTTTGATATGGTCCCAGGCCTTGATTTCTTTCAAATAAGATATAGTGGCAGGAGTCAAACTAACCACTCTGTTCATAAAATCTTCAGGTGGATTATTGCAAAAACTTTCTAGTGGTGATATTAAGTTGCCTCCTTCTATCAGTTTACATTTTAGGTTCTTCAAAACTGGTGAGTTTTTAATTGCGGAGGCCAAAGTTAAACCTGCTGGTCCACCACCAATGATGACAACATCGGTGTTGTGAGTGGCAGCCTGCACTGCTGTTGATAATAATCTTCTAAATAGCATTGGTGGTCTCAATCAAAAGAAAAATTGTTGAAGCTAATAGTCTTATGATATAGATGTAGATGCCGATGAGTTGTGACTTATCCTAAAACAACAAGTTAAACTAAACTGTTCACACCATTTTTCTCCTATATCATTATGTAATCTAAAACCCGAAGCAAAACACCTCACCACCAAAACACAACAAAAATTTATTTTTAGGGCTGTGAAAAAAAAATGACAAACATTTTTTTTTCTTCAAATCTCACTCATCTTTTTGATTCGGTTAATCCTTTTGTGCACAGCTCGGTGATTGAGATCAGTTTACACTGCAAAAGAAGAGGACGCATAGTTGCAAGTATAATTAAAACTATAAAATTTAGTTAATGCTCTATTATTATTTCTGAAATAAGTTAATTTTAATAGATAGAAAGAAAGGAAGACTCAAGCTTCCCCTTTTACTCAAGTACCAACGTTCATTCCCAACAAAGTTCCAAAGTTGTCGTTGCTCAAAAGCTTAAAGTCGGCTTTCAAGATAAGTCCAACGACTCTAAACAATACATTTTACACCAGACAATTTTCAACCGAGATCATGTCACCCGCGAAACTTGAAGAGTTTGATGATGTTGAATATGATCTTGAGTTAGAAGACACTGTCTTTGTCAAGAACATCAAGTACTCTTCGTTGATCAACAACAAGCAATCGAAATTTGACGTTTCTGTTAATCTAAAAACATCATTTTTGAAGGCAAGTTTAACAGACGATCTTAAATACTCTATCAACTATGCTGTTTTGTCTAGAGATATAAAAAATTTTGAAGATGCAAACAAGAATCAAAATTTCAAATCATTCCAAGATCTAAGTTCACAATTATTTCAAAAGATAATATTTACAGGTGAAAATTGCAACGAAGGTTCCTTGACATTTACAAAACAACATCCAAAATGTAAATTAATTGTTGAGCATACTAAAACTAAAAACAATGACACTATTAACAAAATATTGGATCAAATTAGGATCCAAGATTTGAGATTAATGACAATCATTGGTGTTTTCAAAGAGGAAAGATTTAAGAAACAGCCTGTAGTTTTGAACATTGAACTAGATGTTGACTTATCAAAGGACAGTACTTTGAAGCCGGACTCGCTAATTGAGATTATTACAGACTACATTGAAAACTCCAATTTCAAGACAGTGGAGGCATTAGTGCTGAACGTTTCTAAATTAGCTTTCATATATTCTAATGAAATCCAAAGTTGTACAGTTGGCGTTACTAAACCCGAGGCTATAGATTTTACTGATGGTGTTGGTGTTTCAGTCAAGAGAACCAGAGAAAATATAGAGGACTTAGAGAATATTGTTGAATTTGATGACAATGATATCACCATCAAGAAGTATGCCATTCCTAATCTAAACGCCGAAACAAACGTTATCAGTAACGATGAATTGCATACCGTTTATTTAGCATTTGGGTCTAATGAAGGTAATCAATTGAACAATATCAATGAGGCTATCAAAGAATTGAATCTGAAAGATATTAAAGTCTTGACCACTTCTTCGTTGTATAAATCTAAGCCAATGTATTATTTGGATCAGTCTGATTTCATTAATGGATGTTTGAAAGTTGAAACAAAACTATCACCGATCGATTTATTAGCTGAATTGAAGGATATTGAGTATAATATCATTAAAAGAGTGAAAGAATTTGATAATGGTCCAAGATCAATAGACTTGGATATACTACTCTACGATAACTTAATTGTCAACATGCCAAATTTAAACGTCCCACATATTAGTATGCTAGAGAGATCGTTTGTTTTATTACCGTTATGTGAATTAATAGATCCTGGTTATATTCATCCAGTTACAGCTGAACCTATCCATAACCACTTGAAACAACTAATAAATGGTTCTTTCAAAGTTGACAAATCGTTACAGGAATCAATAGATTTGATCAATTTGGTGCCCTTACCAAACCAATCAACAGAATCTGAATTGAAGTACATTGAATATGACTTATTGAACAAGAAATCTAAAACTCAACTAATGAGTATATTGAACGTGACGCCAGATTCATTCAGTGATGGATCTTCAGATAACCTTGATCTATTTAAGATAATGGAAAAAGTGGACAGTATGGTTAGTGAGGGAGTTGATATCATTGATATTGGAGGTTGCTCAACAAGACCTGGATCTGAACAAGTCTCTGAAAACGAAGAATTATTAAGAGTTTTACCTGTTATAAAAGCAATTAAACTCAAATACCCTAATGCTCTATTGAGTATCGACACGTACAGATCTAAAGTTGCCGAAGAAGCAATTAAACTAGGAGCTGATATAATTAATGATATAAGTGCGGGAATGTTTGACGAGTCAATGTTTGACGTTATTGCGAAGTATGGTGTTCCGTACATTATCAGCCATACCAGAGGAAACATTGAAACAATGAATTCTTTAACCAACTATGGAAAAACCGAATCTAACAATCTAGTGGTGTTTGATGATTATTCAAAAACAGGAGAAGATGTGATAATTTCGGAGATTTCCAAAGAAATATCAAAGCTAATGATTAAGATGTATTCTAGAGGTATTAAAAGATGGCAATTGATACTAGATCCAGGTTTAGGATTTGCCAAAAATTTACAACAAAATATATCAATCATTAAAAATTTAAATAAATTTAAAACCTATAAGCAATTGAATACAAATACCGGAGATTTCGTTTCTTTTGAATACATACCTGTTTTATTAGGACCTTCAAGAAAGAAATTCATTGGAACAATTACCGGAAAGGAAGCTGCAGTTGATAGAGTCAATGGTACTGGTGCTACAATCATGTCGTGTATTGGATTTGGATCCGATATAGTGAGGGTTCACGATTATAAAGAAATGAAGGATGTTTGTCTAATGGGTGATGCTATCTATAAAGGCATTTTATAGATACTATGTAAGAATTGTGTAAGATTTAATATTTTGATTTGATATTTTGTACTTTGGTGGTTAAAAGGTAGATTTCTAAGATTTATGTCATAAATTTTGAGGGTGACGCTTTCTTTTTATTGTATGCGAAAATTTGGCACAAGTTAACCATTAGGGTACAAAACTTGTACATGAAAATCTGGGGCATAATCAATCAATCCGTTGCTTAAAACAGTTCAAGTTTGCATTTAATTGTAGATATATGCAACTTGTTCACTTTACTAGTTGTTGTCTTTTTTTTTCTTCACTTTATAGACCCTTTATAATGAATCAGTATTTTACAATTTGACTTTTATATTTCTCTTTCATTCATTTAAGCAAGCAATAATAAAGAAGGAAAATAGAATTCGAAATATACAGTTAAAATTTTTTTGGATAAAACTCTTATAAAATGACAAGGAAAAATTAAGGAAAAAAGCTAATAATATTATAAGAATTTAGTTTTATCGAAAAAAGCACAAAAGAAACATAAAAAATATATGGGTAAAAGATAAAAACACACACACACATTCCGACTCCCTTTTCTCAAATTCAAACAAGCAAACAAAGAAATCAAGTCCTTTTTTTTTCAACAACATTAACAAGTATTGAATGTTTTTCAAAATGTCATCAGAGAGATATCTTAAAACCAGTTGCAAAACTTACTATAGAATAACCATAACGGAACAATCAGAAATGTATAACAAACTAAAGAAAAAAAAGTGAAAGAGTCATTGGACATGAAAATCTCCATCATCAACAACAGTTAGTTTTGAAAGAATTTAAGCTTCAATTTCTTGGTTTTCACAGAACTTGGAAATGTGACCGACACCACCACACTTGTAACAGGTCTTATCGTTGTTGTAGTTAGATCCACCGGATTGGGAAGTACAGTCCTTGGAGATGTGACCAACCTTACCACAAGCATAACACTTGGTGACGCCGGATTGACAATCTCTAGCGAAATGGTTAGCACCACCACACTTGTGACAAGTTATCTTTGAGTTTGAAGCAACTGGTCTTCTTTCTCTGGTGCTTGGACTGGTACAATTCTTAGCTAAGTGACCAACTCTAGAACAGTTGTAACATTTTGATTGTTGCTTGATTGGTTCTGGGCAATCGGATTGAACGTGACCGGTTTGCTTACAGTTGTAACATTGCTTTTGAGTGGTTTGCTTTGGTTCTGGACAATCATTTGATTCATGACCAGACTTCTTACAGTTGTAACATAATCTAGCTTCTTCGGTACAGGAATCAGCAAAGTGACCAACTTGACCACACTTGTAACAGGTTCTTGGGAAAATAGCAGCCATTTTGATAGTTTGTAAATATAACTTAGTTTTAGTCTTTAAAAGTGTACAAGAAAATAGAATTGAACTATTTTAAAGCACTAGATATAGTTTATATACAAAGGTATGGAATATAAAACAACTATCAACAGTAATGATTGGAACCCCAGTCCAGTGCCAGTTGATTGGATTAAAAGATGGATACCCAAACTAAACTATCAAATTTTTCGCAGCTCAACGAAGTTTTTCGCAGCTCCTCGAGTCTTGTACGGATCCGGACAGGTGTATTAGTTCACACACGTACTTGTTTTAGTTAGACCCTAATTTAATCTTCAATATATAGTTGAATACCTACCATCATCTTCTTAATCTTGATCTTTCATTAGATTAAGTTACATTCTATAAATACAAATATTCATCAGTCTATTATTTTTTGAATATCCTATCAAGTAAATCCTCATCATCGGACGACGAGGATGGCGAGGAAGGATCATCAAATACATTCCTTTTGGATCTTTCTACACACTTTAACTTTTGCTTATTTACATCCAATAAATCCGCAAGATTCATAGTGTCAGTTTGCTTGATCTTGTCATCATCACAAGAACCTTTCTTCGACTTTAAATCTTTTTTTCTACTTTCAGCTTTTTCAACCAAAATGGAAACTTCATTTTCCTCCTCATCATCATCGTCACTGTCCAATCTTAATGAACTATCGACAGGATCTGGGTCAATTTTATCCATTATATACAATCCGTAATCATTGGTATTCTCCATTAGGTCATAAGCTTTATCCAGATCTTTGCCAAACTTGTAATCTTCTGCAACCACTCTAGCTATTATCTCGGATGCCAAGACATATCTGGTGAAATAGTTAACCCCCCAAAATTGAACAACTTTGTTAAACTTGTTCTTTTCCTGTAATAGTTTATCCAATTTTTCTATGATATATTGTGAAATGATATGTGCCCTAATTGTCCCTATATAGCCATGGTACTTATCTTTGGGCAGGTTGATAACTTCCATATCTGTTATCCTTAAACGATGAGAAGAATCTGAAAAATCCCTTGCTAATTCATAGAAATAAGACCCTGTTTCACCGTTTAATATCTGCTCAGCAATTTGAAGTTTTGGTTTCACTCTATTTTCGAGCAATTCATCTTTTTTCAAAACAATTGGCGTAAATTTTTTTCTTTCATATTTCGTTTCAACTTCTTTGATTTTTGCCGAGTCGTCATACAAATTACGGTTCAATGATGTACTTGTGATAACTTTAACGCTGTTTTCATCAACTTTGTCGTTAACAGCTTCAAGGAAAAGTTTATCAAGGTACTTAGAGGAAGTTGTTGATGGTGACTTACCGTCAGAGTGCGATGATTTAGCTTTCGTTTTCTTCATTTTATCCAGCAACTTATCTGTATCTTTCTTAATCTTATTAATATCAAACGAATCCAACAAACCATCATTAGTTCCTCCATCGCTACTCTTTGTCTTCTTCTTTTTATTCTTATCTTGATTGGTAGTAGTGATATATTCGTCATCAGAATTTCTTGAAGTTTGGGCAACATAAATTTGTTTACGTTTCTTAGGAGTTGTTATAGGAACAGGAATTGGAGAGGACGATAAATCAACAACACTTCTTTTAATGATTTTCTCATCATTTTGACTCTTGACTAATGAATAATCGCTATTAATAGTTTCTGGTCGTTGTATAAGATCACCTTCACTTGGTAGATGACTTTGTTTACCTTTTGTTCTTTTCTTGTTAACTTTCAAACTAGTGAAAGTTTTTGAACCAAGCATTGTATATATTTTTTTAAACCGTGAAGCTGCAGAAAGTCAGCATCAATTTAAATTGAGATAATGCAGAAAAACAATAGTATAATGAGCTATTGAAATCAAATAGCAAACACATAACTAACAGATCTTTAAGTTGAAGTAGTTAGTTATTTAGTAGTACTCATATTATTGTTTACTATTATTATTGTTCTCTATATAGATTATGACCGACGCAAATTGACGTAGTATATATTCCAAGGCTGTGTAAGTTGTATAATATTTGACGTCGATGATAATATAATACAGAAAGACTGGTGCAGAGATTACAAAAATAAAAAAATAAGCCGCACGTTGAGAGTTCAAAGATGAACAAACAAAAAAAAAAAATTTTATATTCTAAATAATTTATTGTTACTTATAGACAAGAAGACTTTTGAGTTACAAATTGATCAATTATCAATGTTATCAAAGCTGTTAAAACCAGATATATAAATTTACAGTTATCACCATAGATCTACTTCTAATTTAAAGTAACTATACGCCATTTACAGAACACACACCCATACATAGCTTAACAAAGACAATAAAAGTACACTTTCTAACACAACAGAAAAATGGCAAAACTTGTGCATAATGTTCAAAAGAAACAACATAGGGAGAGATCTCAACCGCAAAATAGAAAGAAGTGGGGGTTGTTAGAAAAGAAGAAGGACTATAAACTAAGAGCTGATGATTTCCATAAAAAGCAAGCGCAATTGAAATTACTCAAATCAAAGGCCAAAGCCCACAACGAAGATGAATATTACCATGCTATGACAAAGAAAAACACTGACAAGAACGGTATATTGATCAGCGACAGAGGTAACGAAACCCTTTCTAACGATGAAGTGTTGATGCTAAAAACACAAGATGCCAACTATTTGACAACAGTGAGACAGCAAGACAAGAGAAAAATCGAGAAGGAAATGAACAATATCAATTTTTTCCAAAGCAATGGTAAACATACGGTGTTTGTTGGGACTACAGAAGAAATGGACACTTTTGATACTGCAAAATTCTTCGATACCGATGAAAGTTTGGTTAACAAGAGAGAAAATAGATTAAGAATTTCACAATTGAATGGTACTGGTATTAATAATAGTATAGACGATGGTGAAAGTTTGATAAGCGATCAACAAATTATGTCTGAATTTACTGATGATGATAAAGGTTATAAGAAAGCAAAGAATGATTTGAAAAAGTTTAAAAAATTAAAGTTGCTTGAACAAAGAATGGAGAGAGAAAAGAAGTTAAAAGGATTACAATCTAAGCTTGAATTACAAAAGCAATTGATGAAAAAAGGTGAAAAGAAGAAGGTTCAAACTAAAAATGGTAAGACTGTGTTTAAGTGGAAAAATGAAAGAAAAAGATGAATAGCAATCTTTTGTATAAAAACTAACTAAAAAAATAGGAACTATACTTCAGTTATCCTCCTTTTATGTTAATGATAAATAAATAATTCACATGCAAATTTGGCGTGCAAAAGAAAAAAAGTATTGTGCGGGTTGCTTACTCCAAGTTCCGCATTGGTTCAACTTAAGCGCAAACCGTTTGATTTTTCACATCTGGTATAAATACCTCCCCTTATCTCTCTTTTGTTTTTAAACAATCACACAACTTTTATTAATTCCACCCTGTTAGTGTTGTTTGTTGTTGTATTGAACAGCTAAGTAAAATAATTCTAGATTCAACTCCAAAGGAAAATGGTTAAAGTTACAGTTTTAGGAGCAGCAGGTGGTATTGGACAACCTTTATCTTTATTATTAAGATTGAACCCTTTAGTTGCAGAGCTATCACTATATGATATTGCAAACTCTATCGGTGTTTCGACCGATCTTTCACATATCCCAACTACTCAGATAATCAATGGTTATATTGCAACAGATAGAGAAGACACCACCCAGTTACAAAAAGCTTTGAACAAGTCCCAGCTGGTTATCATTCCAGCTGGTATCCCTAGAAAACCAGGGATGACCAGAGATGACTTGTTCAAGATCAATGCTTCTATTGTTAAAGGTTTAGTTCATCAAGTTGGATTGACTTGCCCAAATGCTTTTATTTGTATCATTTCCAATCCAGTTAACTCGACTGTTCCGATTGCCGTTGAAGAATTGAAGAAATTAAATGCTTTTGATCCAAAGAAAGTGTTTGGAGTTACCACGCTAGATAACTTAAGACTTGAGCAATTTTTAAGTGATACTGTTGCAGGAGCAGTCAGTCCACAAGAATTGAGATCAGATGTTTATACAATTGGTGGTCATTCTGGTGAAACAATTGTTCCTATCTTGAAATCATTTTCAAAAGGTTTGCTTTCAACGGAATATGAAAAGTTGGTTCATAGAGTTCAGTTTGGTGGTGATGAGGTTGTCAAGGCAAAAAATGGTGCTGGTTCCGCTACTTTGTCAATGGCCACTGCTGCTTATAGATTTGTTTGTAATCTATTGGAAGCTCTTTCAAACAACAAGGTTGTTTCTGAAGTTGCATTTGTTAATTTGTCACAAAGTTTAACCGGTTATGAATCCAACTTACCAAGTTATTTGAAGCAAGATGTTGATTTTTTCAGTTTGCCTCTGAAAATTGATAAACATGGTATAAAATTGATTGAATTCCCTGAAGAACTGAGTGATGCAGAGGAGAAAATGGTTGAAATTGCAGTTTCAAAGTTGAAAACTGAGATTAAGAAAGGGGTTGATTTTGTTCATGGTTCAAAGTTATAAAGGAGGTTTTAAATTCTCATCCCAAAGGTGGTTTAATAGAATTAACCCCATTTGTCTATTTATTTATTGTATTTATTGTATTTGAATTTTTTTTTTCATTAGTTTTACCGATTGTGAATAGGTTACTGATAATAATTAGCATTCAAAACACTTTTTGTGAAAAAAATTTCCTACAATTCTTTTCTCCAAAATAATTTTATTTTGTTTAAAATTAAGCCGTTAAACTAAAAACCCGCATAATAAACCAAAGCATAAAGACTTGAGACAACCAAAGTACCACCCAGGACAATCAAAAGGAAAAAAAAAAGGTTAATTGCTGATCAGTATTGACTTTTAGTTTACAAGGGTTGTGAGGTATTTTTGTAAGTACATTGACAAACAAAAAACCATCCACCCCATGCATGTATAAATGAACATACATCACTTTTCTATTTTTTCTTTTTAAATTGTCCTAAAAACTATCACCTTGATAGTTAAAATTTAAAGGTCAGTGCAAAAAAAGGCCGATAATCAAAAAGCTAATTCAAGAAATGGTCCGAATGCCTTTTAATATGCCATGTGTTCCATGAATACATGGCGTATATTATGCTTAAAATTTTTTCTTCTTTGGGTTTAAAACAAAGAAGGTTAAATAAGAGCTAAAACATTTCGTAAGACAATTAGCCAACATAGGAGAAATTGGGGGCTAATCAACTGTATATAAAAGTATATGTTAGGTGAATAATTTGTATTGTAATATGACATCAGCCAATTATAGTTATAAATCCCATCCATGTATTTATATCTCATCCATGCACCTACCAACGGCTTTTTGCTACCGTGAAAACTGAGCCGGATTGAACTGGGTGGAACTGCATCCGGCAGGTTTATAAGACGATCGAAAAAATATTGAGAAAAAAATAACCGTGATTATTAGACAAAGAAAGGTCAAATAAATTGGGCGACGACAAAGATATAACAAATACACTGAAAAGACAACAGATATTACATGATGATCTGTATATGCTAACATCCACACTTTATAACTAAGTTTGTAAAAGTATACATGATTGTATAAAGCAAACCGCCCTATAACATGTTGTTTCTGAATAGTATGCCGAGTTGTATGTGTGTAGCGTAGGACAACTTAAAACCTTAACCGAGATGAAATCTCTTCCCTTTCAATCCCAAATGATCATCAACTATCCACTTTCTACCCCCTTGATTTTTCAGTTATTTATTTATACGCATCGTTTTTAAGGAGTTCTTATTCTTTGACATATATATCACTAGATCACTAACTTAGTTGCTCCACGCACCACCCTACTTTACTGCATTCGCTCACCTTCATGGTCCTCAACTTTGAGCAAAAAAAAACTAAAAACAGTAAGGACTCAATTCCATTATTTGCTCATAACTCATGAAGGTAATTTGGGCAATTAAAAAGCAAACAAAAAAACTATAATTTACATAACAACATGAACTTTTTAATGGATTATTTGTTCCAGCTTGACCATTCAAACTGGATATGCATGGTGATCATTGCGGTGCTAGACGAGCCAATTCTATGCCGCTGCTGATATATTCGATTTCCTCTTCACATCCATCTTTATCTTTGGATAAGCAAGCACCTATTATATGATGATCGTAATTATAGCGTTTGTTCTTGAAACAAAAACTGCAACCTTTAAGAAATTTTATTATTTAAAGTTTTTTTTTTGATTGTTCTATTAAAGATGTGCATCATGTGTGGCCTCCTTACTTAAATTTTTTGAAATTGGATTTGGCACTTGGAAAATTTACGTGTTTCTGTCTATTATAAATATAACAACAGAATCTGGAATAGGAGCAGGAACAGGAACAGGAGCAGGAACAGTAATATATAGTTTATTCCCAAAGAAAACAAATCCTGAAATATCATAATGATTACACATCACCAATAAACATCCTGTACAATTCAACTAAGGGATCCATCCTTTTTTAAACTTTTTTTTGCTTGCGTTTTCTACTGTTTGATCTTGCTTGCATCCCTTAACTCCTAAAACACTAACGCATGCAATGAAATCCCAATATGGCTTTTTTGGCCTACTTATTGATATATATCGATAATATACAAACTTTATAAACATGGGGTGGAGAATATTAATACAGGGAATACCCGTTTTTCTGCTCATATAATAATAGATATCAACTGACTGGTTGAGAGGCCAGCATCAAGAAGTTAGGTATATGTAATGTATAGCCACATACGCACATATATACACACATGAGTAGATTAATGGTATTCTTCATATGACTGTATGGGGTAACCGCTACTCTTTAGAAGCTTGTACACAACACTTGATACTGACAGCTTATTGTGAAACTAATGAAGTTTGATTTATACTTAATGAGGACCACTAACCCCAAAAAAAATTTGCCCCCTCTCCCCTCGCCAAATAAGGTTGCTCCTTTTCCCATGAGAAACAAACAGCTCTAGCAAATACTGCTAGTGAGACAATTAATAGATGGTCCAAACTCATACACCCAAATACGACTGCAGCCGTAGTCTTTTCTTTTCACACTTGCAGAATGGCCTTCGCTGATAAGCTGACAAGAGTTTCCAGTTTTAAAACCGAGCCGAACGTCAAACCTGAGATATACACGTACATAGACATTTAAACCTTGTACACAGAAGGACAGGCAGAAAGAAAGCTTCCTTCACTTTCCTCACTTTTACGCCCTTCCCTTACCAACCGATCACGGCAACCCGGCAGTAAAGATTCAGGGTGACTCATATATTAAAGGCAAGAAAGAATATAACCATGTAAGTCGTGGACTAAATAACTAACTGCAGGATGGATATATATTATGATGTAAATAATAACCAAAGTCAACTGACAGCGGCTAAATAGATTACGCAGGAGGGAAGAGAGACCAAGATAAACACGGGATGTACCACAGATTGCATATGCATGTATTAATTAATACATGCGTATCATGCTTTTATGAAAATGGTAAACAAAACAAAACAAAAAACTTATACGACTGTTTGGAAAGGATCTTCGATTCTTTCTGCTTATATTAGCCCATCGATCCTCTTTATAAATTTTTTCTTTATACAGAACAATCCACAAAAGGCTGATAAAATAAAATGGCTGGGGAACTCGTTAGTTGGGGCCATTAGCTATTCCAAGTGTCACAAAGACAAAGAAAGACAAAGGTAAACACACTTACTTGAATGGATATATCTTCCTTAAACCCGCGCATTGTTTTATAGAAAAACATACCGAATATGTATTTGAAGTTACCTTTGTTTTTATTCCTATCAATATACCAATAAAATATCCCAATACAATAGAAAATAGAATAAACGACACCTATAAAAGAAAGTGAAAATGGCCAACCTCTACAACCTATTTACTCTTCTAAAAATCCTTGTGCGTGTCCCCTGAATGCAACCCAACAGATAGAGAGGATTAACTAGGATACGCTATAATAAGTTTTTGTTCTTTTGTGATTCATGCACGCGCACAGGTACAACAGCATAATCGACAAAAAACCACACAAAAACACATACAACAGCTAACTGAAACGAACTTGTTTAATAATAACTTTGTAAGTTGAGGATCCAATTCAAATTTCCTAAAATACATGGGAATCTTCCCCTGGTACTTGTAGATTCAGAGCTGAGTAAAGATCATTAGATATATTATTTCTAGCAAAAAAAAAATTAATTAAATATTAGTAGTCTGATGCATGGTTCGTGTTGGGTTAAAAATAGGTGTATTATTCATTAAATCTTTCAAGTAGCGCAATTCTATGCACCAAAAACGTCAAAGTGATAGTACTTTATTATTTAATGCATGTACGTTCATACCAAGGCAGAAGCTTGTACTGCAATATCTTTCAAGGTTTACAAGTATCAAGTAGAGGAAGCATATGCATGAGTTGAAAGAAAGTGACTTCAGTATTTTTTAAGTTGGGAAAAGCCTGAACAGTGTGAAATTTGTGAGCAACCTGAAGCAGTTTGAAACTTGACTGAATGCTTAATCCAGATCCATTCATACAATATTTAAATAACTTTTATAAACTGCTTTTCTCCTGATTAGAAGCAAAGTTTCGGGGGGGGGCAATAAGAAGTAAAAGGTAGAATCAAGGCGAAGGATAACAAATAGTATAACTTACATAGAAACACACTTAACTGGAGATACATATCGGTGACGATTTTCTTGCTTTTATCTGTAGTTTGGAGGTGGGGACCTGCACCATTATCAAGAAAAAGCAAAAAAAAGAAAAAAGAAACTTTTATTAGATCTAACTTCAACACTGCAATTTGATGCATAAGTCAGTTAATACAGAGAATTTTCACATGTACGTACGGGAGGTAATTTTTAGAGGTAGTAGGGATTTGATGTTATTATTAAGGTTGAATTACAAAACGAGTAAAGGCAAAAAGAAGTGTGCAGCAAAGAATGTTCTGCACGCAAGGTGGTTACAACCGCACGCTCCTGCCTAGGTGAAGGAGGAGGGCAGAGAAGGTTAGGCAACTAAATATGCATCATGCGCGCTTACTGGTTATTACTATTTTGTTTGAAAAAAAACTTCATTAGCGTGTGAAGTGCATCGGTAATTCCGAACCTGAAACTTGGATGCATGCGGCAAAAACTATGCAGGTTATTATTCCCTGGCCACAAAACGGGTTCTCCAGTTGAATTGTCTTCTATTCCACTAACAATTTTACATCATCGGTCAATAAAGTTTGGGTCCGCATATGGTTATTACTTTCTTTGATAAAAGTAAGTCAAAATTAGGATCTGCTTCCTCCAATCGTCGGCTTGGTTTGGGTGCTTTTTTTTTGTTTTGTTTGTTCTTGTGGTTGAGGACAAGTTACAAAACCTTTCTCATTCCCAGTTTTTTTTTTCGCTAATTTACCAAACTTCGAGTAAATTCAATCTTCGCCTTTCTTACCTCAAAGATTAAACAGATCTAATACAGCAAAACACTATACAAAGAATTTTCAGATCAAGAAACAAACTTCTCACTTACTATATTTTAAAACTACCTCATACCAATATAGACTCCCACTTTCTAATTACAATATCTTATACATCTCATATAAATGGTTTCTATTTTAAAGAGACAGAAGAGTAACCTTTCTCCAAAGCAAGTTAACAAACACCTAAAATCTTCCTCACCCGCACTATCACATGAATCAAACGCATCAACATCAATATCAGTCACTCTTTCCAACAGTTTCGAGTCTTTGATCCAAACATGGCTAGCTTGTGGTAGTTTTGCAATCACTTTGGGAAACGTCCATCATATTGCCATTACAAGTTTTGAGAACGTTTTGAAATACGACCCTTCTAACCTAATCGCCCTTAATGGTTTAGTTGATTCCCTCATCAAAAAAGACCTTGAAGCTGGAAATTCGGTCATTGGTATTCAACATTCAATAGAAATTATGAACTCTTCAATGTCCCAATTTTTACCTGTCAAAGAAGATATCAAAATATGGAAGAAATTAGCAGAATGCTACTTACTTCTTAACGATAACCAAAAGGCGCATAGTCTTCTTGTTACTGCATTGGAGATTTCGAACCAAGATCCTTCATTGTGGCTACTACTTGGACAAACTTTAAATAGACTAAGCATGATTCAAGATGCCATTGACAGCTTGAACAATTGTTTAAACTTTTTACCCTTAGACTTAGTTTCTCTGGAAGACATTGATTGTGCCAGAGCTGTTCACGCTGAACTAGCCTCAATTGCTGTGAGTAATGGGAACATTGAAATGGCCACTAATGAATTAAATGCTACTCTATCTCTGCCACCACCACCTGCGTCAAGAATAGATGAATATGCCTCATTATGGTGTGCTTTGGCAATTGCAAAAGAAAGAGGTGGTGATTTAGCAGGTTCTATATCCGTCTGTGAAGATGCAGAACAAAGAGTCCATGAAAGTTCTAGAATTTTCATTATTCACGCTTATCTACTACTAATTGAAAATATTCCTTCTTTCAACTCTACAGTGGCTATATCGTTGTTACAAAGAGCTATAGAGATCGAAAAAGCGGCTAATCCAGCTATTGAAGAGTCAAACGGGGGCGATTTCTTACCTTGGTTCTTATTAGGACAAGCTTACCTTTTAAATGACGAACCACAATTATCCTATGATTATTTACAAATTGCATTGAAAAAGGCTTCCTCCTCTCCATTACCTTGGTTGGCTATTGGAACGCTATACTTGAAATTGAACCAACTAATCGACTCATTGAGTGCATATTCACAAGTTATCAAATTACAATCACGCAACAAATCTGTTTTGGATAGTTTATCAAGTGGAACAGCCTGGGAAGGTTTATCGTGCGTTTACGAGAGATGCGATGATCAAATGAAGGATGCAACAGATTCTTGTGTTAGAGCAGCAAATTGCTACAAGCAATGTGAGTTTGATGAATTAGCTACCAGATTAGAAGAATATTCAAAAGAGCTGATGAAAAATGGAGGTGCAAACACGAGTTCTGTTAGCTTCAGAGACCCACCTTCTATCCCAAACTTATTAATTAGAGACTTGATTTCTTTAACCAGTGCCGAAAGAATTCAACTGTTTAATACCCCTCAGCAAAATCCAGTACCATCACCATCGCAAGCAACGCAACAGCTGCAGCAACTACCTCCACCGCCTCAAAGTCAAATGGCATCACCAGCTCAATCCCATCAACACCCACTGTATCCACCTCAGCACTCATCTCATATACAACCTCCTACTCCACAATCATCTGTTGGAACCCCCCAAGTTTTACCACCTCAAAGACTATACCAAGGTCCACCTAATCAATCTCCACCAACGCAAAGCCCAAGTGGTATCATTCCTCCACACCACATGGCCCAACAACAACAACAACAACAACAACAACAACAACAACAACAACAACAACATCAACATCAACATCAACATCAACATCAACATCAACACCAACATCAACATCAACATCAACATCAACAACAACAGCAACATATCCACCTTCAGCAACAGCAAGAGGCCAAACATCAACATCAGCAAAGACTTCACATGCAACAGAAACAGGATGCCCAACAACATCAACAGCACCAGCATCACCAGCATCACCAGCAACACCAACAGCATCAGCAACATATTCATTCACAGCACCAACAACATGTGCCTCAACAATATACTCACGTTCTAATCAACCGCCCACCACCTCCTATGCAACTACAAACTCCAATGATGGGACAGCAGCTCCCAGATGTTCCACAAGGTATCATGCATGTTCATCAACATCCTGTCCCTCCTCCAGCCCATTTCAACTACTACTAAAACAATCAAGAAAAAGTGAAGTAAAAACACGAAGGGGCAAAAGTAGTCTACGGAGGTAAAAGGATTGATTGATAAATATACAGTTATTGTATGTATGCTTTCTTAGGATGTCTTGCAATTATTTATTTTTTCGACAGGTTTTTTTATTTTTTTGTTTTTTTTTTGCTTTTTTTTCATTATTTTTGGGATATAGCTATTTTTCTACTAATATGAATATATATGATATTGCAAATAGACTGTAAACAAGTTGTAGGTGTAGTTCTGTACCCTAATAACATAGTTTAGTTTATAGTTAAGTTAGATTGTGAAAGAATAAAGTATAATCAGTTTGAAAGCTAATCCTAACATTTTTCTGAAAGGGTCTAAACTGGTAAGATTTTAAAGATTTCTCTAGCAGCACATGATAAACATCCTAAAGGTTACTTTGTTGGTATGCAGAAAACAGCTTAGTGCCACTTATCTACTCTACTTAGGTAAAAGTCACAGTGTACATTTCTATATATTTTATCACTGTTTCAAATAAAGTATAATTTGCGCGTGTGCCGCCATTCTACATTCTAACAAGAATCACATCCTGAGATAGGATGAAAAAATTAACTAGTCTGTCTCTGGTGTTTAAAGTTGTGAGATTATGACACATCATAAATGTTTCTTGAATTACATATACAAATATAAATAACCTTATTTTACGGCAAAGTATAATGAACTTTTTATCCTCAAGATTTTCAAATAGCGAAGATTGCTTCTCTATTTTTTTCTTGGTTAGCGAAAGAAGTTTAGTTGGCGTGACAATGCCATAGTGCGAATTAAGTACCATATGAATATGTCTTTAGTTTCTTTGCTCAGTATTGCTAATGATCAATTGCCAGGCCAGCAGTAGTGTGATACGGGTGTGCGTGTGGGGGGGGGGTTATTGAAAGATGATGGTGAACAAGGGAAGGAGGGATCCAGAATTGTTATGTTTTATTATTACTGTGAGAATATTCAATCTGGTGCAAGTTCAAAAAGACGTGCGAAACTGAATAATACTGGATCTTACTTATCCCATCTACATTATTAAAATATTTATCTGCTATTATCTAGTATTGTTAATGCATTATGTATTAATTATCCATATATGTATGTATATATGTATATGGCTCTAAAGCTTGGGAGTTTTTCGACGATCGATATTTATCACAACGCTGCTTAACAGGTACGAATACCACGACTGAAAAGGGCTAATAAACAACGCCAAAAGTGATCTGCTAATTTCCAAAATTTCATGCTAAAGGCGAAATGATCATTCTTTTACACCTGTTTATTTTATTTATACAAAAGTTTAAAGTCTAAACTAAAACGGAAAATATATGTATATAATATTTTCTAAATATTAGTATACACTCATACTGTCAAGTAACTTGATTTTTCGGCATAAATAATAAAAAGTAAGGTCAGTTCAGTTAGTCAAGTCACGTTGTAAAACCAAGATCTAAGATACATATATATATATATATATATTCACACTTAACCTTGTCGTTTTTTGTTCTTATTTGTTTTAATTTCTAAGCACAGCAAAAAAAAGCGCCTTTGCTTACTCAACAAAAGCAACAGAAGTATAACTTTTTTCCACATGCAAATTTGGGAATTTTTTTTCTTTCCCTCCTCGTGACAAGGAATGGAATGTAGATCTTTGTCGATGTTTTATGATATATAGCATGGTATCAAATTCTAATCTTTATAGATATTCCAACTTGGATGAATCCTGTGTAGCAGTTTTAGCCTACACACATCAGCCAATTTAGGATTTATATTATATCACCACCCACCAAAACTTTAACCCTTTTAAATACGACATTTTGTCGCTTGAAAGAGAAATTGGAAACATATTATACCAGTTTCAAAGAATTTACTGCCACTCGAATCGTTGAAATTTCAACTTGTATGTATGTAGCAAAAAGCGCAGCAAGTGCAGTGTACAGAAAGCAATGCCTCTTTATACGCACTACATACTGCATACTGCATTTATGCACCACTAATATTAATATTGCATGCATAATTAATATTTCTTGTTAAAATACATAAAAAAGTTTAATATAGGATTTTTTTATTCATTACAGCCCAAAACCATAGAACAAAAATTTCCTTATTATATTATGCAAGGTTTAAATTAAAACATTTATGAGCAACATGCAAAGATAACAAAGAAAAATCAGACACGCAATAATAAGTTGCTGCTAGTTTTACTTCTTTGCTCCTTTCTTTCTCCTCAGAAAAGGCAGATGGATTTTCATGCATTCTTTTATTTTTCAAAGATTGAGCTAAAAAATGACATCTGCTTTTTGTTTTAGTGCATAAGGATAAGGTCTTGCTATAGGATCTTCACCTTACAACCAGACGCGTGGGCTTTTTTTATTTTTATTTTTATAGTTGGAGGGCTTTGCTTTCCTTCGAAACTCTGAAATTCAGTATTTCTTCTCGTTCAGGTTCCAAATATTGCCGAAAGTTCACTCATATAACTAACTCTATACAGATGCTTTTATCATATTAAATACATTTGAATGGGTTAGGAAAAACAGTGCTTATGTTTATTTATTTCGATACACATAAAGATATATGTGTATATAAAAGCAGTCATAACCACAATACTCAAACACCTGACGATATTTGGTATGTTGCTTTGAAAGCTGAAAGGTTGCACACTTGCAATGTACTGATAGTAGCACCAAAGTCAGCTGGTTAGCAACAACTGAATTCTTTCTATTTGACCCTTTGCCGATGTCAAATAGTTTGATGTTAAATTGGTATATATTGATCAAACAATGCTGTTGTTAACAAGATCACCCACAGAAAACTACTAAGCTTAGGAGATCTGATCTCCTCAGAAAGCCTGTTTTAGCAAGATTTGCATATATTTCTGTATGTGTGACTAGCTTGTTGTTCTAAAATATGCATATATGTTGCATATGAATGGAACCATCAACAGTTGTTGTTGGCTGCAAAGGCTATCCTGCTTTTTATTAAGGTGAAATCTTTTCTTTTTTTGACTGATACGCTTTTTACTCTGTTTATTTCTATATGGTATGCACCCCAAATGCAAGGCATGTTGCGAAGATCCTCAATATCTATATACACGTATGCAACAGTCTTCATCACAACACCCCCAGTGACAAAAACATTTTATATCAATAGGCGAAGATAGGAAAACAGCATCGATGTTTACATTTATTTTCAAACATTCCGTTGCAAAAAAGAAAAAAAAACTAAAAAAAGAACCTAAATACGCAAAACTTCAGTCCTAGAATCTTTTTGTTATTCCGACAACCGTGAGTTAAGGCGCTCACTATAATTAATTGTAATTTTCTATTTTAATTATACTAGCCAGCGGCCCTCACCCAGCCTTTATGATACGACTAATAGGCGCACGTACATATAACAGAATAAACTTGGGAGCTAATAAGCAAAAAAAATATAAAGTAATAATATTAGTTAAATGTTACAGCCGAAGGAATATATGTCTGACTCAAGTTCCAGAAACAAAGTTTACACTTTGAGTAGTATTTTAATGACCAGTTACAACAACGCTATACAGATCCCCAAAATTACGAACAACCGGGTGGGCATTTTTCGGCTATTGAATATACATATATAGATATGTATATGTATAACCGAGGAACCGCTGTGCTGTGCTTCTAATCAACCTGTAGCAGCTCTGAAACTGTGACATAAATAGCATTTCCCATATCCACATTGTCAGTTTTTGATGTGTAGGTATTCTTTGATTTGCCTTCAATAGTTCCAACAATCGACCTTCAACGACGCGTCGCTAGTTGTTAGTAAGTTTGCGCCATTTAGCCTCGCACTATTTTTGCATTGGACTATCAATAGCTTTTGAGTCATGCACACCTTGGTTAAAGCCAAAAATATGTTAATTAGAAGTAAGAACTAACTAACAATAATTGTACAAACGAATCTTGTTTTCTTGAAGAAACATTTTTAATTATTTTACACGATACTCAAAAGATACTTTGAAATTATTAACAAACAAACTTTCCAATCATTTCATTTTTTAGGATTTAAAAATCCACAAGTAACGGTAAATATGAATGAGAATGCATCACAAGACGATAACCCACCGACACTTTTAAGTACTAGCGAACGACAACGCCCAGAACAGGTAACCTTTCTCTCCCTTAGGTCTCAACAACAACAACAACAACAACAACAACAACAACAACAACAACAACAACAACAGCCGCAGCAACATCAGCAACAGCAGTTACAACAACACCACCAACAGCAGCAACAATTACATAGACAACAAGCTACACAGCACCACTTACACCTGCAACGAAACAAACAACCCCCGGCATATGATCTGGGAATACAAGAGAATTTTGGTAATCTATACAGTTTGATTGATGATTTATACAAGACACTGCAGGAGAATAAATTATTGAAAGAAAAAATTTGGTCCCAGATTGATTCAATTTCCTTAAAATTGAGTAAATCGTTTAATCCAGCTGTAAACCATAACAGCGAAAGCCCTGGAAATACTGAAGTGAACCTTCAACCACAATCCAACAACGACAACACAGAAAATTTGGAAAACTTAACTGATGATCATCAGGCTGTCGAGAAACAGCAAAAAATACAAACGAGTCCACTTGAACAGCAAGAAGATGACACAGAAGATCCATCGTTATTTAAATACAATGATCAAATAAAACATATCGAATCTGATTCAGAACCAATTAAATTAGAAGGCACTAGGCCAAAGTCGTTATATCATAATATGAAATCGTTGATTTCATCATCATCATCAACAACCCCTGTAACATCAGATACTATTACTTGGAAGCAACAAAGAATAATTCAATTGAAAAATGATAACAAGAACTTGATGAAGTTATTAAAGGATAGAAGATCTTACAATGGTGAGCTACTGCAAACAGTTGATGTTTACGAGGATCAGTTGATTCAGATACTTGATTTGTTATCTGCTGATTACATCAAATTGAATACCAAACAGCTCAACCATCAAATAGTTTATTCTAATAAAATATACGAATTAAAACAACAATTGCATTCAAAATTTATGAAATTGGTTGCAATTGACGAGAAAACAAAAAAACTTTATGATTTGATGTCTCCACTAGTAAAGTATCTCAATAATGGTGGCGAGTCATTGCATGAAGTTGAAGTTTTAGCTAAAATAATACAGAAAGAAAATTTGAGACTCAATACGTGAATCAAACACAAGCATATAATTTTAATAGTCGTTTCTTCATATAAACCTAATATATATGTAATGCCTTTTATAAATCATGGATTGATCATTTTGCTACAAACCATGAGCAATCAATAACTTTAGCTTTCCCACCACCGACCATACTAGCAATGTTGCCGTAATCTTCATCATCAATAACGGCCAAATCATCTTCCCAGCACATTTCTAAAGCGTTATTTTTAATCAGTGAATCTTTAGCGGTTTGCCATGAAAATCTAACATTTGAATCCCAACCAAACATTGGATCAACTTTTGAATTCAACCATTTGGAAGTTTTAGGATCACCAGGATAACCGGACCCCCATGCCACACCGTTAGATGAATGGAATAAGCTGTAATCTCTTGTCACTTTAGCAACAATGGAGGCGGTTGAAACAATAGGGTAAATGCTGTCAGCTTTCTTAGTCACGGTAATTTTCAATCCCGGGAATCTTTTTTGCAATTTTGCTTGATAGGAAACTGGCGGACCGACAGTGTCAACGTAAACCTCTTTTAGATTCACGCCTAATTTCATAACACCATCAACCAAGTCCATTGTGGTATCATGTGCTTGTTCATTCAAATTATAATTCCCAATGTGTCTAGGTTTTAGCATCCCACTAGATATATCTCTGGCAGTTAAAGTAGTGCATGCCCACCCAACATAATCAAACAACTCCTCCGTGCTTGTTGTTAATTTATTCATTAAATCCGTTCTCTTCACTTCTGTAAGCGTTTTGGAATCAGCGAAACCATATTTGGATTTGAGAGTGTCTGAATACGATTTTGGACAGTATGATATCCCATAAACCATAGGTCCAAGAACAGGCCCTCTTCCGGCTTCATCAACGCCTAAAATAACAGGCTCTTCTGGGTTATTTAGAATATTCAAAGGGATCTTTGAATAGTGTATAGAAGTGGCAGTTGAAACAGGTAGCGTGACAGAGGGAGGGATGAAGTCTGGTGTAGGTGTCTCCAGACGTTGGGGTTGCTGAGATCCTAGTTCCTCTTCTTCAAGTATGTCGTCAGTTAACATCATTAGTATTTATAGATACTATTAGTACTATGATATCAATTAGTGAAGCTATTTTTTTTCCAAGTAATAAAACACGTTGATCACTTCTACTCCTGATTTCAGAACTGTAAACACTCTTTCTAAAGCCTCAGAGATGAGAATTTGAGTAACGCGTTTTTAGCGAGATAACTCTGCACTCTCTATTTTGCGGATGCTTGTAATTACAATGACATAATCAAGCACAACACAACACCGCTGTAGTAACATTTAAATTTAGAAGGTTGTTATGAAGTAAAACGATTAATAATAATAATAAAATTATTATGAAAATAACATTAAGATATAGTCCGAACAATCATGAGAATAATTGAGTATATACTTAAAAAGAAGTATATCAACAAAAAAGTCAACACCAGTATCATCATTATTACATGCAGCTTGTTTAGTTAGTTATATCTGGTACTTATTGATGTGATTGTAGTTGAAGCAAATATCTAATAATATTGATATTCAGATTTTAGTTTTTTTAGGGTAACCAGGCGGAAAACATATAAGAAATAAGCGGATAATATAGAATAGGACGATATAGGCATACCAAAATAAGACAAGTAGTGGTGTATAGATAATAGGATTCTGTTAGAAGTGTCCGTCTATCTGAAGTGCGATTATGTAATATGTCATATATAAAATGGGAATCCCTAAGGACACAGCAGCACTATGTAATATATTATGTAACAACTTAATGACATAATCAGTTTTATAATCAGTTTTATAATATCATGACGTAAACAACGTTACCCACCACCCCTTTACCTTTACCCTACATTACCGCAGCACCCAAATTACTTACTACAGCAACTACATTCTATCCGCAACTACTAAAGAATATCTCTTTCTTCTTGTAATCTTTTCTTTCTTCTGATTCTTTACTTATATATCCTATTTATACCCTACATATACGAATTGTATGGCCAATTTCTCCACATTTTGAGCACCAATGTAGTTTCTGAAGGAGAGAGTGACGTGTTTCCTGCGGCGATGTAGGGTAAAGGTAAAGGGGTGGTGGGTAACGTTGATTGATTACGTCATGATATTACAAAAATGATTATGTCATTAAGTTGTTACATAATATATTACATAGTGCTGCTGTGTCCTTAGGGATTCCCATTTTATATATATCCTACATCCTCTCCTCTTTCTAGGGCTCTATTTCTTCAATACAGATTACAAAAAGCTGGCAATTTCTATCAAAAGGACTAATATAAAATTTAAAAACAAAAAAGGAAAAACACAAAACGAAAGACTTTTATACATAACAACAAAAGTAAAAAAGAAAACGGGAAAAAGGAGAGATGCAAGCAGTAATAATTAGGCATAGATGAATGAAATTAAACAACAAAAAATAAATAAATAACAAGTCGAGTGATGATATTAAAGAAAAGTGGAAATGGAGCAATATTGAAATTGGGATGTAAGTTAAAGTTGTAATTAGACAGTAGCAATGTTCGTCATTGGTTCTTCTTCGTATTCAACTTCGATTCTTGGTCTTCTTCTCTTGTTAGCACCGTTAGCAGATGGCTTCTTACGCTTGTTACTTTCATCTTCATCTTCTTCGGAATCTTCTTCAGAATCGTCTTCAGAATCAGCACCTAACCATTTTTCTAAATCTTCCATATCAACAAGTTCCTCGTCATCTTCGTCGGCTTCAACGTACTCAACTTCGCCAACGTCTGAATCTTCTTCGTCAGACTCCAATTCGACATCTTCATCTGATTCCATTTCATCTTCAGATTCCATTTCGTTTTCATCTTGGTCTTCAACTTTTCCCAACACCTTTTTCCATATTTTTTCATCGACATTCAATGGTTTATCACCGTATGCCCCAGACTTCAATCTTTCTAGCAATTCTTTTTCAATTGCCTTTTCGATTCTGGCAGCAGTCAATGCTTTTCTTTCTCTAGTCTCTTCTCTTCTTTTAACTTTGTGTTTCACACCAACGAAGTGTCTTTCATCTTCTCTTAGTGCCAATCTTCTTTCAGTGATGGCAACTTGCGTTAATCTTGTTAATCTTTGTTTACATTTATGAATTAAGAACTTGTTCCAGTAAATCAAATTTTCATCCACTTGTGATAGAGCTTTTTTGTAATCTTTACTTAACTTGATTCTTTCCCACAAGTGTTTTGGTGTATGTGCTCTTTCTGCTGTCTTCATATAAAGATACAATTTCCCGTCTATATTTTTAATGGTTGCATATCTTGCGTTAGCCAATGGACATGATTGTCTGTTACACAAACCACTCACGTTGTATTCATTTCTACAGAAATTTTGATCCTTGGTGGTCTTTATTTTGAAAGCACAGAATTGCTGATTTATAACTTGCCAAATAACCTATACGAAGAGTAATATTAGTGATAAAATAAACTGAATGTTAGTATTCTAGACAAACACTTTAATGAAAAAAAAATGAAAAAAGTAATAGATCATCAAAATTGAAAATTGTACGATAAGAAAGTACAACCGTTGGTCGAGATAAACTAATTTTCAAATATACTTACTTCATCAGACATCCTTAAATTGTATATATAATATTTTGTTGATAACTTGTTTAGTTTATAACAGATTCCAAAGGGTACCGGTACATTCAAATGAAGGAGTGCTAACTCTTCGTAAGTATCAATAATAGTTTAAAAATTTTCTGATTAATATTTTTTTTTTCAAAATATTTTTTTAGTAGGTAAACACACGACTCCTCATCCAGTGCTCTTACATATTAACACCTGTACACCATTTAGTAAGATCCAATAAAACGTTGTCGATTGTTAATAAAGCAAATAGGGGAAGAAGGGGGGAGAGATTAATTATGGGACTAACTTTTATACCTTTACTCTTTTCAAAGGCATGATAATATATTCAATTTAATATGTAAATATATATATATAAATAAATTAAGTCATAAATTCAAACTTGCATATTAAATAAAAGAAAAAAATTTAGAACCATCAACTAACTATTCTAGTTGATTTCTAAGTTCTAAGTATTCATCATAATCGATAGAGGCCTTTAACCCCTGGTATCTGGTCAGTTTAATATCCATACTTCTCCAGTCATTAATACGATACCCTGCTTTTCTAACCAAGTTTTGTAAAGTATCTTCTTTGGTCCATCCTTGTTCAACGGCAACTTCTGGTAAGAATGTAGCCGACCTACTTCCATTAATTACGATGCGTATCCCATGCTTACCCAACTCCCAATCCAATGGCGAATCAACCTCTTCAAAATTCTTAAGTAATGTGACAGCACATGATAATTTTGGTAACTCTTTCAATTGGATCGGATCAAATCTCGTATCTTCAAAAGCTGCAACTAATGCATATTCTTTCACTCCGTTTGGCAACGACAAATCACCAAAATTTCCGATACAGCCACGTAGATCTTTATCACCAGAACGTGATTTCTTGTTCCATGTAACAAATAAAGGACACTTTTCAGTATAAGGCGAAGAATTATTATCGATTAGTGATTTGAATTTAACTAAAGGGATACCAGCTGTTTTGTGGAGACTTGCATAGAGTGTATCAAAAGCCAATGCAGCGTAGGATTTGACAGACGTAGAGGTAGACATTATTTTGATTAATATGACTTCTTTGAAGAAATTAATGAATGGGGGGTATTTGCAGAACAGATCCAAAGCTGGTGGTATTCATCTCAAGTGTAAGCTGAGGTTACCATTAATCAATTTCTGGAATCCGATAAGTGAGATTGTGGCCAACTAATTTCCAGTTCCGCGCCTTGAAATGGCACATTAATAATAATAAATTAATCAAATTGTAACATTTTTCAGCAATCGAGATAAAAAATCCAACAAAGTCAACTTTATCGCAATTACACTCAAATCAGTCACTGCAAATGAACAATCTATTGAATATCTTTAAGAAAACTTCAGAATTGATCAATAAGGAACCAATAATGGCCTCAACTGTTAGCAAAACATTGAAAAAAACATCGACTTCGTCCCTACTTACAGTGGCAGCAGGTTGCTTTTGGGGTACTGAGCATATCTACGTCAAGCATTTTAAAGACAAATTATTAGACACACAAGTTGGTTATGCCAACGGTTTCACAGAAAACCCAGATTATAAACAAGTTTGTTCTGGTAGCACCAACCACGCTGAAGTTTTACAAGTGTCATTTGAGCCAACTTCAGTGTCCTACAAAGAATTAGTGGAGTTTTTCTTTTTAATGCACGATCCAACAACTATCAATTCACAAGGGCCTGATGTTGGAACGCAATATAGATCGATGATCTTAACCCATGATGATAAGCAAACTTCAATTGCGCAACAAGTCATGAAAGAAATGCAACCTAAATGGTACCCAAACGATAAAATTGTCACCGCTATTGAGCCAATCAAGAGCTTTTACGATGCAGAAGATTACCATCAAATGTACTTATTCGAAAATCCTCAAGGGTATCAATGCCCTTCTCATTTTATCAGAACTACTCCAAAGGCCTAATTTGTTATCGTCTGGATCTTAGAAGACAAATCTTTTTCTCCTATCGCTGGAGGATTCCTTTTTCTTTTTATATAATCTCTCTCTGTCTTATGTAACCCTTAATGCTTTTATATAAACGAATCAATTACCTGTATAATGTTCTGACCCCCCACAGTACTATTTTTTTTTTACTGCTGTGTTGCCGAATAAGAAAGTTGTCCCCAGTAATGTGTACTGTAATATCATCCTCAACCACCCAAACAGTCAACTAGCCACACACGCATTACTGCCACAGATTATTTGCCACAGATTTCTCCTGCTAATGCGTAAAAACCGTACAGATTTACGTTTGAGTATAATAGATTGAAACTAGTCAGTCTCATAAAAAGGACACCTCCTTTTTTTTGTTTGATCATTAAACAGGAATTGATCAGTATCAAATCACAAAACATAACAATTCACCCAATTACTAGTGACTAAGAAATTTTCACAATGGCAGCAAATAGTTTAGCTCCAACTCCAGATGAACAACAAAAATTATTGGAAAATTCACTGTCTGTGATAAGACAACAGATTGCATCAATGAAGAAGTGCTTGGATTCTAAAAATGGATTTATGGTGGCATTAAAGCATGCATCGACTTTTCTCAATGAGTTGAGAACAAATCTACTTACTCCTAAACAATACTACGAGTTGTACATCTTAGTCTTTGATGGTTTAGAATATCTATCAACATACCTAAAGGACAACCACCCAAATAACCACCTAGCTGACTTATACGAATTGGTTCAATATGCTGGTAATATCATTCCTAGACTATACTTGATGATCACAGTGGGAACCGTTTATATGTCGATTCCAGAAGCTCCAATTAAAGAAATCATGATTGATATGATGGAAATGTGCCGTGGTGTTCAACACCCAACCAGAGGTTTATTCTTGAGATACTATTTATCTCAAAGGACCAAAGACTTGTTACCTACAGAATTTAGAAAACCTGGATCTCCTAAAAACGAACTTACAGGAGATTTAACGGACTCTATCAATTTTATTAGTACTAATTTTGTTGAAATGAATAAATTATGGGTCAGATTACAACATCAAGGTCATTCATCTGAAAGAGCTAAAAGAATAGCCGAAAGAAAAGAATTACAAATTTTGGTTGGTTCTAATTTAGTTAGATTATCACAATTAGAGAACATCGATAAAGTTTACTACAAAGAGAACATCTTACCAAAGTTATTGGAACAAATAATCCAATGCAGAGACGTTATTGCTCAAGAGTACTTATTGGATGTTCTTATTCAAGTTTTCCCTGATGAATTCCACTTGGCTTCATTAGATGATTTCTTCAATGCGACTTTGAGTCTTAATGAAGAAGTGAGCTTGCAAAATGTCTTGCTAACTTTAATTGATAGATTGATTGCATTCAAGAAAAGAGAATCAACCGACTTTGTTGAATCATTTAAAGACTTGAATTTGGTTGATGTCTTTGATAAGTTCATTGAATTTATTAATCAAATCAACGAGTTGAAACCTGATCTATCAATTGAAGATTATAGTTCTATTTTAGAAGGTATCTGTAAGTTATCCATCACTTACTACCCAGAAAATTTTGAAAACATCAATTGTATTTATAGATATGCTATTGAAAAATACAGAGAAGTTGGAAACGGAAACACAGATGGTGACACTAAAATTGGAAGTTATTGGAAATTGTTGCTCTTGGTTCCAATTACTGGGTATGACGATATCAAATTAATTTTGAAACTGGACTCAAACTATCTGGAATTTTTCAATTTACAAAAAGCTTCTTTGAGAAGGTCAGTCAGTTTGGAAATAATGGACAAGTTTTTGGAAAATGAAATTCAATTAACTGAAATTGATGAAGTTGAAAAAATCTTTGAAATTTTGAAAAACATCATACTTGTTCAAGATGATTTGACTGTTAAAAAACTCGGATTGAAGAACAGTCCTTACACCAACAGTTCAGCATTGTTTGGTTCAGAATCTGCTGTTATGTCTGAAGATTCGGTTGACTCAATTGAAATTGTTTTACAACAAGAAAAACTTGCCAAGTTCATTCACTTGGTTTACAGCAAGAATCCATTCAAAAACTTTGAATTATTATGCGAAGTTAAGAAATTCTTATCACTTGGTAAGATGAAAGTTAAATATACTTATCCAACATTAATAGCCTGCGTTTTAAAACTTATTAGAAAACTAGGCCTAATAAATAAAATTGTCACTAAACCACAAAAGATACACGTTTCAAAATTTTTCAAATTCATTTCTGTGTTGATCAATGAAATGAATGACTTATCAATCAATCCATCCTTAACATTAAACTTGAATTTAATCACTGCACAGATGGCCGATGAAACAAGTCTGGTGGATATTTCATACGATTTCTTTATTGAATCTTTTGTTTTATACGAACAATCTATCATCGATTCAAGATTACAATACCAAGCACTGATCACCATTATTAACAAATTGATAGACTCTAAGAAAATGATTGAATTAAACATAGATAACTTTAACAAATTAATCACAAAGGCTACTCTTTATGGTTCTAAACTTCTCAAAAAGACAGATCAATGCCGTGCAGTCTATTTGGCATCCCACCTGTGGTGGATCATTCAAGAAATTGATGATTCGACAACCTCCCATATTTCGTTGAAAAAAGATGAAAAGAGAGTGTTGGAATGTTTACAGAAAGCCTTACGTGTTGCTGACAATATCCTTGATGTTAATGTCTCACTAGAATTGTTCATCGAAATCTTAAACCAATCATTGTATTACTTCATCCATGGTAACGAAATGATCAACACAAAATACTTGAATGGACTTGTTGAATTGATTTTCAATAACTTCAAAACTGCAGGCTTGGAATCTAGTGGTGTCCAAGGTACTGCCGGTTTGGATACAACCTACAAACATTTTGACCGTACCTTGATGTACATCAAGGAGCAAAGAGGTATTGATGAAAGATTCCAAGAGATCAATATTGACAGAATTTGATTGCACATTCAGTTTTCTACGCTTACTACTTACAGATTGTCATTGTATTTATTTGCAATCTTAGTTTTTTTTCTTATTGCTGTTCTCCGTATCTATGTATATTTACTTGAATATTCCGCCACTAACTATAACTATTTTTGTATAATCCTTGTAAATCAATCCTGAAATAAACACCAGCTTCTTCTAAATCTTTCTAATCGATAGCTTAAACCCTTCTTCTACTGGCGCACAGCCGTGTTTACCCTCCTCCCAAATATTTAATATCAGGGCTTCAAAACCATTATATTCACAAAAAATTTGTAACTATTTAAATGAGGAAAATTTTTTTTCAGACTTGTTGACTATAATATAACTAAGGCCTTGACCTTTTCTCTTTCTTCCAAGTCAATTAACCAAGACAAGTCCTACTAAATGTGGATTATTGCATTTTTTGTGCTTCATGTTGGTTATCTTGAAGAATTATAGTTGCAACCAAGTAGTTGCCTTTAGATCTTGTGGTGTATTAACATGGCGTATCGGAGATGCTCTAAGTCTTAACAGGTTTGTCCTTGTGAGACAACAACAAGACCACAGAATGAAGAACAGTACATCAAATGGTAAGTTACTGAGCTTCAGAAGGAATGTACAGTATCATTTTAATGATAGCTGGCAACTTGTATTACAGTTTTTTTCCTTTTTTTCTTTCAAAAAGCTCAAAGTTGTTTTTAGTATTTCATAAATATGAACGAAAACATTAAATTCAAAAGAAATCAATTAAAGTGATGAAAAGTGAGTTACACTTCTTTCCCAATCCTACTTCGACTATGACGACAAGGCTTACAACAGACCCTAGAGCTCTAGATATACACTGGTTTTGCAACCTTTGTATCTTTCTACAGTTTGTTTCCTCTTCTATCTATCCTCTTCGAGGTGGTGATGGATTTGGGGGGCTTTTTTTATACTTGCCAGTATTATTACGTTTCTGATTTTTTCTGTTTCTTTTCATTTGTTTTCGTTTACTGAATATTAAAATCAATTATTTTGAATTGTAAAGAAAATTAAAGAAGGAAAAAATTGATTGCTCAAGTTTACAAATTTTATTATTTCCTCTGATGTTTCATTTTTAAAGGATTAAAGATTAATCATTTGATGTACTTTTTCTCCATTTTTTGTTTACTTTTTATTGGCAATTAGCTAATTATCCAATTGTTCAAAGGTGTATTACATGATGAAAAGTTACCATAAACATTCGCAGTTTCCTCGGTAGATGTACAACATCAGGAAAGGACGAACCCAAAAATCCAATCCTGGTATATTGGTGACCGCCCATACTTCCTTGGATGTCTGATTTATACACTTTTTGGACAGTTTTATAATTTTAGTTGCAAAAATATAAAAAGAAATAAGTTACGAACAAACGGGCACATTTTGGATAATAGAAAATAGTCTTAGTTTCTAGATTCTTTGGTGAAGTTTCACCTTTTAACCTATAGATTATTACTCTTTTTTAGCCTTATTTTACAACATTTTTAGCCGTCGTGTAAAATACATATGTGACATCTAATCGTTAAAACATCCCATTTTTTCTCCAAAACTATTAATTATGAGTCGTATGTATATACAATGTAAACAATTTGTGATTTGTTCAGCCCTTAAGTTTGCTTACAAGTCTCCTCCAAATCTTTACCAATATCTTCTGGAATATCATCATCGCTCAAACCTAATTCTGCAGCAGGATTGCTTCCATTTCCTCCACCAAGATTCAAGAAATTCAAATCATCATTCACTAAGTCTTTAGGCGGCATACCTAACTCTTGCAACTCTTCCAATTTCTCATTGATAAACTCTTTGTCTTTCCCGTGTTCATCAAAATCTGGTTCATTGAACGTCTCAATAATTTGAGAAATTATAGTGTATTGAGTCTCATAGTTTTCAAATTGTTTCACGTCCGTCTCTTTTTTGTTCTTCGGGTCGCTTAACCAAGCAGGGTACTTCAAATATAAATCATTCAATGGTTCAAATAAAACATTCTTTGACGAAAGCTTATCAAGCATATCAACTAGTAACTTACTGATATCATCAGCTCCTTCTCCACCTTCACTATTTTCACCTAAATCAAGGTTAATATCCAGCGATTTAAGTAATGTAGTCAACAATTGGTCATCTTTGTCCTCTTCTTCTAAAGATTTATCAACTTGTTCGCCAGATGTCTTGAGACGGCTCATAGTCTCAGAGATCACTGATTGAAAGTTACTGTTTGTACTTGAACCTGATCTTGATCTTGTATTCCCTGTAGCTGTTCCTAGTCTGCCTGCTGTTACTGCAGGTGTTGTTGTTGTTGCTGCTGTTGTTGTCGCAATAGGTGTGTCAGATGATTCTCCTTCTGACAAGTCTTTTAAGAATGAAGACAAGTTTTGAGAAAGCTCTGGATCACGGCTGGATATTTCTTTCAACAAAGAACTGAAAACCTCTTGTTCGCCTAATTCAAGTTCATCTTGCGGTTCTTTGGTACCTTGATCATCTTGAGTAATACTATCGAATCGTGCATTTTTGCCTTTTTCTGTTGGCTTAACACTTGGTACTGTCGGTGTTGCTGTAGAAGATGCATTAGTAGCACCTGGTGCTTGACTTAAAATCTCATCATCAAAGTCATCTAGGACATCGTCCAAGTCATCAAAATCATCTTCACTGGAGTAATTGGAGGCCGACATTGTATCTTCTCCTCTATAAATATTATATATATATATATGAATCTATAGTAAAATTTTCCAAGGCCTAGTCTTTTGCTTACCTATATGTGGGGGAATTGCTCAAGAGTTTCTATTTTTCTATATGTTAATAGACGGGATTTTTTGGCTATTAAAAAGTGATCTTAATCAAAAATTGTAGCAATTACCGGTAGACTAAGTGAAACGGAGAAGGTTGAAATTAGATCAGGTATATTGAAATTGCTTAACCAAGCAAGACAAGTCCTTGATTAAACGGTTGATTGTTGTAAATGGTCATTTCTCTTAATCTTCCCCCATTGAGAAACCCCCGTCAATTCACCCTTTTAAAACAATGGCAGTGCTTAGAAATTCGCTGAAAAATCGCACTCAAAAAAGAGGTTTTTTTTGTATATCAGATCTCTATTTAGATATTTGTGTATATTATGAACTGGAGAATAGATAGATGATGCATCATTTACCACAACAATACAAACACAAAACATAGAAACTGTCATATATAGATAATGTCTGGAAGAAATTTACGCTCGGAAAGAATTCAACAGGAGAGGTAAGTGCTTTTTATTATATCCGCATACCAAAATAGACAGTAAAGCTAATTAACGACCAGGATTCTTTTTTGACACTCAATAAACACTACTGATTACTAACAAAACAGTCTTGTATATTACAGAAAGAACTGGAGAAAAGACCATCCATTTGGGTTTTACGCTAAACCAATCAAGGCTCCAGATGGATCACTGGATTTACACAACTGGACTGCTGGTATACCAGGGAAACCATCAACTATTTGGGAAAATGCTACATATCCAATCTCCATCTCCTTCCCTGAAGAGTACCCTGCTAAACCACCAAAAATCAAATTCCCCGCTGGATTTTACCATCCTAACGTTTACCCATCTGGAACTATTTGTCTCTCTATATTGAACGAAGAACAGGATTGGAGACCTGCTATCTCTTTAAAGCAAATTGTGTTGGGGATCCAAGAATTGTTAGATACTCCTAATCCAAATTCTCCAGCTCAAGAACCTGCATGGAGAGTCTTTTGTAAAGATAAGGAGGGTTATGAAAAAAAAGTGAAGGAACAAACCAAGAAATATGCAAATGAAAAATAGTATCAGAAGCCTTTAGTTTTCTCTCAAAGAGAAATAATCACGGTTAAATTAATGTTCACTGTGTTGTTTTTGTGTTTTCAAACATTCATATCAGCTGATTTCTTTACAGCAATTATTTTGTTCTTTTAGTTTTCATCCTCTGTATTTATATACCTGTATAGTATAACATACTCCATACACTACAAATGTCTAATTAATTCACTGCTAATAAGACAATGGTCTAATTCAAAAAAAAAAAAGAAAAACTTAAACTATTTAAAAGTACAGTAAAGTAAAAGTGTCAAGATTTTCACGTGAAAAAGAAAAACAACACACAAAAAGAGTTTTTTATATCTCAGTTTCTTTATACTGAACGAATCTTTCCAAATTTAAGAATGTTTCTTCAGCTCTTTCCTTCAATTCACCTTGGACATGCTTATCTATGGCCTTGTAAACTTTCTTAAAGCCAGGGGTAACGGTTTGTTTCATAACATTACCTAGTCCACCATCATGGTACAAGGCTCTGTTGTATGAATAGTCGTCGTCAAATAGTTCAAAAATACAGTTAATAGATTCGACTAATATAGATTCGAATAAATAACCATAGTTCTTATGAGTTTCCGTCACAGATTGTGCTTCATAGCTTGTTAATGATTTGAGTATGTTTTCATCAACGATAAATTTGGTGATCTCTGCAGTTAATTCATCATTGTTACCATGTTTGGCAACTATTGATAATGTGGATAGTAAAGCAGTAATGAATTGAATGTGTAATGTTATTATTGGAGCATCTGTTGGAATTGTGGAATTTTTCGTGACTGTTATTAGTTGTGAGATAACAGAAGGAGTAAACTCAGGTAATATTTCTGGAATTAGTTCCAATGATGTTTGTGCGTAAGTTAAGTAATCGTTCAAAGTTTCTAATTCATCACCATCCGTTGGTAATGAACCGCCAAAGCTTCGTAATAGTGTCATCAATTTTGGAAGTAATATTGGGTTTATGGATTTTAAGAAATCAATGTATATTTCTTCAACTTGATCAGTTGACTTGAAATAAAATGATAAGTTGTTCAAACAAATTAAAACCTTGTTGTTTTTGAAATCTCCAAGAATTAAAGGCTGTAAGATTTTAGCTGCTAATTGTTGTAAATAAAATTCAACCAACTTTTTAGTAAACTTATTCTTTGATGATTTTCCATTTTGTGAAGCCATGAATTGTTCCTCACCTTTAACTTCTATGATAGTGGAGAATAAATCAAGCATGATATCAATGATCTTGAAGTTCTCTTTAGCAAGTTTCAGTTTGGATTCTTCTTCTTTGCTGATATTTTCATTTTTTAGTGGTAAGTTTAATTGCTCCACAGTGAGCTTCATATCAACCTTACTATTGGCTAAGTCCATTAATTTATTCAAAATTTGGAAAGTCTCCTCATCGCCCAAACCATTCGTGAATTCCAAGATTTGGAAATGTAAACCAATCATGTAAATGCTAGACAAACTGTGGGTTAATTCCACAGAACTCAATAAAGATTTAACTTCTTCATCGCCTGATAACAATTGGATAAAGTTGTTAGATAGTGTCGATAAATCATATAAAAATTCTAAAGAGACAACAGTCAATTTATTACTTAGTTTCTTACCAATCAATTCAACAACAAATTTTAAAAATCCACTATCTTGCAATTTTGGTAAAACACTTTCGTGTAACAATTTAATTGAAACTTCTCCTGATAATGAACCGACACAAGAGACCAAGTTTTCAATGAAATCAACCAACATATCTCTTTGTCTATCAACAACGTTGCTGTCTTTAACATGCTCTAAAGAATGTTGAGCCTTTTTGAACGCAGCTTCAAAAATAGTCCAGATATCAGATCTCCATAAATGAACACTCAAATCGTAGCCTTCTTCAATGATCAAGTTTCTTAATAAACCGTATGAATCAACAACAACTTCATCGTTCTCATCGTGGAGTAACTTTGTAGTTAATAATTTGATTAAGTCGTTCTTTAGGAAGAGTTTACGTAAGTTTGAGTCATTGTCACACAACAAAGTAATAGAATTGACTGCCATTGATCTATCATTTGCTGCTGGTGCTGATAACTTTTGTAATAACGGAGTGATCTTTTGTAATTCTTTGGCATCTCCATTACCGGAATCAGAGCTCTTTCCAGACTTGTTGTTTGATAACTGGTTAGCTTTTTGTCTTTGTTGGGATAACTTGGATCTTTTCTTTAATTTAGCCATTTTTATCTTGTCAATGTTTCAAAAATATAACCGTTATTATTATATATTAAAAGTATAGATAAAAGTATAATCTAAAATAAATCTGTAATTTTTCAAATAAATAAAGTATGCAAAAAAAATTTTCTGAAATACTTTTTTTTTTGTAGAAGGGGGTCGGCTCCCCGCGAAAATGGGAATATATATACAGCTTCTTTTGATTTTGTGTTGTTTCTGGGGTCAGTTTTATAGCGTTCTTAAACTAATTTCAACTTAAAATTGATAAGTTTTTACCCCAATTTAAACTATATACAAGTGGTAGAATCATATACCTAAGTACTGATTTGTTGCCGAACCAAAGTTACACGCCTAACTGTATCTATCTCCCACAATGCGTGCGTTTTTCTTCATCTTTCAAATAGACTGACTGTCCGGTAAGCCAATCTTTGAAACAATCAAAAATAGCAAAGAAGCCTTGTTTCTTTGTTTCCTGTTTTTGAAAGCACAGTCTTCTCATACATCAAATAACCGATTACTTTTTCTCTGGAGTGTCAACAGTCGATGAACCAGCGGGTTTAGTAAGATCCTTCACATCCAATTTGATATTATGTTTATCTTCAGGGGCAGACTCTAATTTTTGTCTTAACTCTTCCCAAAAAGGCCCACGTTGAACACCTGCAATCTTTCTTTCACCATCTTCGTCAAATTCAGGAATTTCAATATCGTCTCTTAAAGCACCATCTTTCTTTAATTGAGCAATAACAATTGGCTCAAAAAATTTAACTCCCGTATAGACTCCAATCCCAGCAAAGACTAGTACAGAAATAATGTTGTGAGCATTTGGTGCCATTTTTTAAATCTAGTGATAAACAATATCGTTTGCAGTTTTATCAGGAGGCTATCAGTAACAACCTAGTTCAACATGAAAGTCTAGAAAACACAGTTAAACTAATTAAATCAATAATTCTCTTTCTAAAATTTGTGAAAATAATTTGTGTGGTGCACATTCTCAATAATTTTTTAACTGAAAATGGGATAGTGTTTCCTCATATATGTATTTCTTATTAGTTTAGTTTATCTAGAAGTAAATATATAACTGTATATATAGAACTAAATGGCTCTATACTTCTCGCCAAACTCTCTATAATACTCTAGCATCTCAGGAGTGATGTTCTTACTAATATCGTTCATAGCTGTCATAAAGTGCTCTTCTTTCACCGAATCACAGTTATTGTCTTCCATGATAGCCGTCAGCCCAGCTTCTTGACAAAGCAAAACACACTCAGAACCTGAAAATCCATCTGTTAATTCACTCAATCTATTTAATAACGTTTCTTTGTTCTCTAGTTGGAAATCCCTCGTATTCTTGTCCAAAATTTGTAATCTGGCATGTTTATCCGGAGGTGAAACATAAACGTGTCTATCTAATCTACCTGGTCTCAACAATGCAGGGTCAATTGAATCAGGTCTGTTGGTTGCACCAATAATAATAACACCTTTCAATTCTTCAACACCATCAATTTCATTCAACATGGAGTTTAACACTTGTTTTGAAACATTACTAGAATCGTCAGATTCTCTGTCTGTGGCAAGAGCATCGATTTCATCAATGAAAATGATGGAAGGAGACGATAATCTGGCTTTACGGAAAACTTCCCTTATCTTCTTTTCAGATTCACCAACGTATTTATTGAAAATTTCAGGACCTTTAATAGCTAAGAAGTTCAATCCAGATTCTGATGCTAATGCTTTTGCTGTCAAAGTTTTAGAACAACCTGGTGGACCATAAAGTAATAAACCTTTAGGAGCAGAAATTCCAAGTTTCTTGAAAGTAGCAGCAGCAGTTAATGGTAATTGAACCATTTCTCTCAACTTACGTTTCAAAATTTCTTGACCTCCAATATCATCCCAGGTGACCTTTGGCATTTCTAAAACAATCTCTCTCATAGCACTTGGTCTGATTTCCTTCATTGATTCTTCAATATCATCAAACTTCACTTTCAAGTTATCCAGATCGCTAGCATTGAGACTCACAAATCCATTAGCACCAGTAGCCAAACCTCTTGAGACACATTTCATAATAGATTCACGGCACAAAGAAACTAGATCAGCCCCAACATAACCATGTGTCTTGTCAGAGATAGTTTTTATTTGTGTTTCTGTAAGTTCGTGCTGTCCCTTCATAGACTCAAATTGTTTCAGTAAAATATCATATCTGGAATCAATATCAGGAATAGGAATTTCCAATTCTTGATCAAAACGACCTGGACGTCTCAATGTTAAATCAACCGTGTTGATACGATTACTTGCCCCAATAACAACAACTGCACCATCTAAACCATCTAAAAGCATAGTCAAAGTGGCAATAACTCTGGAATCAACTTCAGTAGAATCATCGCTGTTCCTACTAGGCACCAAAGAGTCTATTTCATCAATAAAGACAATAGAGGGTTGGTATTTTGTAGCTTCCTTGAAATATTCACGCAGCTTTTCCTCCGTTCCGCCCAGGTATTTGGAGACAATGGCTGGACCATTAATATTGATTATATGACAGTTACGAGATTCGTAAGCGATGGTCTTCAATAGAAGTGACTTACCAGTTCCTGAATTACCATGAAGCAAAAGACCTCTAGGTGGCTGTATTCCAAATTTCTTAAATATATCTGGATAAAATAATGGAATTGAGATTGTTTCCTGAAGCCTTGAAATTTCGGTTTTCAATCCACCAACTTTCTTGTAACTGAATGGCAGCTCTGATGGGGTAATCACCTCAACTTGGTTAATTGTAAGTTTAGTGCTCTTAGGGTGAAACAAAAATGGTATTGATCTGTTCTGAGTATCGGAACTTAAAGTTTCCTTCAAGCTAAAATTCTTTAGCTTGTCTTCTAACGATTCTGTGGCTTTGATTGATACCACCTTGAAATCAGCGAATGTTAGATCTTTGTATAGGACTCCAATGTCTAATAAATCTTTGGTTAGATCGTTATCTGTCTTTGTTGTTGGGGTCAATTCAATAGTAACTTCAGAGGCATATATTGGTTGTGTGGTAACTTTAGTGACTGAAACTCTATCACCTAGTAAGTAACCAGCAGTACGTTGAAAAGATTCAGAGATAAGGATAACGTTCAAGTCATTCTTATCCTCGTCTGCTTCGGGCCATATTGATAGTACACCTGATATTTCAGTCAACCCTTTTGAAATTTTGATAAAATTACCTGTTTTCCATTCTGTTATTGGTAGTAATCTAGGAGAAACGTAGATATTAGCAATATCTTTTAATGAAGTTTTAGTAGATGGTCTTAAGATAAATTCTGTTGGTAGTTTTGGTTGCTTGACCTTAGACCCAGTTTCAGAGTCTGCTGATTTAGAAGACGGCTTTTTTGTAGAAGAAGTAGAAGCTGCTGTTTTTGGTGCCATTGCTTTGTTGTTTACTATTAACAGTGAGTTTGCAGTGTGAAAGAATACCTCATTGTAGCTATTGTGTAATTAAACGTTGATAAATTCCAAAAAAAAAAAAGAGTACAAAAAAAAATATTTAATAATATAATAATTTTTCAAGGCTCAGTAGCTAAAATTTTTATGATCGGCTCCCATTTAGTTGAGTTGATGATATACATCAATATGTATACAAATACATAGAACATGCATTTTGTATACACCTGTGTATACATCATTGTTATAGATCAATCCCATTACAGATTATCTAACATACATACACTTTACGATAAGCCCTAAGGCATCATTTATATGGCTATGTTTATGCAACGAATATGCTTACGGAACACTGCTTCAATTTCCACACAAAAAAAACCAGCAATACAGAGCACTCTACAACTTGTCAGAATACCCACAAACCCAATACCTATAATTAGTTCTAAATACCATACATTTGTTCCATCAATAATAAATTCAACAAGGCAACGAAGAAAAAGCTTGGATTTTAAGTATAACAATGTTCTAACATTTAGAAAGAAGGCCGATTCCCGTATTGAAATTTTGAGAAAGATAGTTCCTAATGAATTCCAACTCGATGATTCTTTGTTGTTTCGTACTCTCTACAGTAATGATTCACACCAAATAAGTACAATTTACAAAGACACTGTGTTCCAAGGTGCAAATGTGACGATAGAAAGTGAAAATGTTACTCATCTAGGGAAAAAATTGTTGAAGCATAAAGTTAATAATTTCTTTTTAAAATCCAGTATACAAAATGATTCCACTATGCAACCACCTCAAGAGCACGATGAATTAGATTCTTTTGAATTTGCAATCAAAAAATCAAGGATTAATTTTTTCTTGTTAAAGAGTCATTTCATTAGGCAGTTTTTAAAGAAATTTGAATCAAAGTCTCTCCTAGAGATTTCCCCAAAGAGTATGAAGTTGATCAAACTAGAATTAAATTCTAGGCACGCAGTTTTACACAACTTGATTGGGTTTATATATTACCAGCATGGATCTGAAAAATGTACTGAATTCATAGAGGAATTTGTCATTTTAGGTAAAAACAGCAACAAGAAAAACTATAGTCATCTGGGACTCGAACAACTTGAAAGAGAAAAGTTCAAAATCTTTTAATTTTAATCTAGTGTGCGTATATGTATATGTATTTATATATATATATATAGATAGATTTTTGTATATAATAATTTGTTAATGGCGTTTATGAATCCTCATTATTACAAGTACCAAATGGTATAGGCTTCCATGTATCATGCAAGTCAAACAAGTAAACTTGATTTTCGTAATCAGACTTTTGTTTCTTTGATGGTCTTTCTGAATCATCGGTATATGGAGTTGAAGCTCTTTTTGTTGAAATAAACGGTTTGGTTATCTCTGGTATATAGTATTTTTCCATTGTATTTATATTATCGCAAAGTCTGTCATAAACGTTATTAATTTTGCAGAACTGTGCGTGGGAATCCCTTATCAGTTTCAACAATTTGATATTGTAATTTTTGCTTTCAGCTGACAGGCTGTTTATCAAAGTATCAATAGATTCTTTATTAATAAATTTTTCTTGAGTTGAATTTTTACCAAACTTCAAATTATTTGACAGTATGTATTCCAACCACTTGACACCTTGGTCCACTTCAATTTTATTTTTAAATCCTAAAACTGAGATGTCATTTGTTATTATACCCAAATCAATATCTTCTGTAACTTCATCGTTTAATGGCAAGTTTAGCAACTCCAATAACTTGGAAAATAGTCTCCAAACAAGATCATATCCAAACTCTTCTAATAGTGGTTTATAAATGAGCCTAATTCCGTTGGTTTTCTTATCTGATAACTCATCTTTCAAAATCAAGCAATTCCTATATATTAAAAAGTTTGCTAGTGTAGTAGTGTCAGATTTTTTAATGTATTTCATTGCATTCCAGTACTTGATCCCTGTCTCTGTTGAATCTCCAAATTTATAGTATTTTGTTAAATTGTCTCTTCTCAATTTTTTCAAAGTTTTGAAACACTTATCTAGTTCAACAATATGATTCCTCTCTTTAATATACTTATCCTCATCTATACCATCCTCTAGTTGTTCTTTTTCTTGTTGCTTGAGCACCTCTGACCAATAATTTATTTCAAGCCAATTCAACGCATTCTTAGCCCCAAATCTCAACATTTCCAAAGATGGTAAAAACTCATGCGTTCCAATGTGTCGAATTTCAACGAAATAACTAGGCAACTTGAGTATCTCGGCAAGTTTATGCAAACTCATTGCAAAACTTGATTTTTGGAACGGATCCAATAACCCATTACAAAACTTGATCAGAGACATTGTATAACTCAATTTCAATGGTGTTAAATCAACACAACTGTTTTGCTTTTGTAAACTCGTTAATTGCTCGTCCAATAGTGTTGAGGAAGTTAATAATAACGTGACCTCAATAGAATGTGGAATGTTCCCTCGTGTCATATATGCAGATACTTTTTGTATGGCTCTTGGTCTATCGTCATGGTTTTCAGAGTGATCATAGAACCATTGCTTCAGCTGCTGGATATCCTTAATTGATTTGTATGGGGTCAGTTGTGGATTTTTGTTCATAGTACTATCCCTTTTTTCTTCATCCGCTTCAGATGTTTCTGATTTGTGCAATGAAGTAAGCTGCTGTTCAAGGTAGAAAACAAAGTTGATTAATATATTTAGGTAGTTCTCAATAAACAACCTTTCTGTTTACAAAATATTTTTTCTTTTCGAAACTTATCTTAAAAAGTGCGCCGCGCCGCAAGATAATCATTACGGTTAAAAAATTTACTCTTCTACAATTAGAATGTATATTTATGATACTTTCAAAACATACAGTTGAATTCAAAAAAAAAATTGTAACTCATAAAAGTAAATACGTTATTAAAAATTAAATAAACCACTTGAATACAAAGCATAATAATCTGTAAAAAATAAAATATCAAAAAATAAGAACAACAAAGTAGTTGCAGCACGATGAAAGAAATATATATATAAATAAGAGGATGGAATGGGGGAGAACAATTAATAGTTTTAAAAAATCTAAAAAGTCTGAAAGAAAAAGAAAAAAAAAAGAAAAAAAGAGAACAAAATTTGGAAATTCATTGAATCATAGATGTGATATATGTATGTGTGTAAAAAGACATGGAAACAAAACAAAAAAAAAAATAAGGAAACTTTATTTGAGAATGTCGAGTCAACTAACTGGTTTCTTTGATTTAACTATCCAATTGAAAAGCTTGTTACCGCCTTTCTTACCGTTATGATGATGGTGGTGATGATGGAAAATACTCTTTTTATCATGATGGATAGTTTCTTCATCAGTTACCAAACATTGCTCGTGGCCATAACTGTTACTATGCCCATGACCAACATTTGTATTATTGCTAGCAGGTAAAACATACAAGTTTGAATTCGAAATGTTTCGTAAAACAATCCCATTTAAACTTTTTGAACTTTTATGTTGTTTGTTTGGACTGGTTGCTGTTGTTGTGGTTGTAATTGATTTGGACGATGAATGTAGTGGTAACCTTTGGTTCGAATCATTCATCACTTGAATGATTGGACCTGGTTCACCAAGGTAATCATCGTCAGTAAGTGTCAATTCATCAAAAATCAATGTGGAGTCGTTGTTCATGGATGTGTTATTATTAGTTGAAGCTGTGTTATGAAGTATATCGTTTCTTGTTATGTGTTGTTCTTGAGTATTATTCAAACCAAGTAACTCGTCGGTAGACTTTTCAATGATGGAGTTTTTCCTGGATGATGATATAGATAATAGTGACGATCTTCTTCTGTGATTTAGTTTGAGTGACAACGAGCTGAATAACGAGCTGGATCTGCGGTGTTTATCTTTATTATTCTGTGGTTGTGAAGGTTTGTTGTTGGTACTTGAACTTGCTTCAGGTGACGTTAGTATGTTCATAGATCTGGATCTTTGGTGTTTCAAAGGTGAACTTGACCTGGATCTAGAAGGCGATGATGATAAAGCATACCTTAAACCTCTTGAACTTGCTCCAGCATCTTCATTTCTCGATGAAGTTGAATTTGATGGTTTGTGTTGTTTCACTAATGAGGAAGTTTCTGATAGTGACATTGATTTACCGTATTCATGATCTCTGTGGAAATTTTTTGGGATTTCGTAAACAACCGACTCAAATTGGAATGGATTTTTGGTAGAGTATTGAGTATTATTATTGCCTTGGTATCTTAAATTTCTCACTGGAGACCTAGACTTTGAAACTGGTCTTGAAACAGGGGAGGATAGTGGTTGAGGAGGAGGCAAAGTAGTTCTCTTTGAAGATCTTAAACTATTTTCCGTTGATGAATTTGCTGAAATGTTGGATATCGTGGTTGATGTAGTTGTTGTTGCTGATGTTGGAGTTGGTTGAGTATTCAATTTTTGTTGGTTATTAATATACGACTGATATCTAACTTTACCTCTCAAGTTTGGAATACTAGGAGTGTTCATATTACCAAGATTCTTGTTCAGTATTAGGGAAACATTGGCACCATTATTAGATGAAGTGTTAGATGTTAATGAATTTAGGGAATTGGAGGAGCAGTTGTCATTGAGAATCAACTTATCGTTCAACGATAAGCCAACTAGTGTAGGAGTTCCCTTTGCAGATGTGTTAGATAACAGTATTGAATTCACTGAAGACGACTCTGAATTATGGATGGAGCTTTTCATTAGAATATCATCAATTTCATTTTCTTCTTCGTAATCTTCTTCTTGGATTTCTTCTACAATGGCAACGTCACTTTTCTTAGGGGAGCATAACAACGAATGCTTTGGAATGTGAAAATTTTCCAATTCTGGAGCAGACATGGCTCTTGCACCTTTGCTAGGGTTACCGTTATGTTTTGGAGATGTGAGACCACCACCAACAGCCACAGGAGTTGGTTTGAAAATATCATCCAAGTCGATAACAGCCTTCGGCACCGAAGAATTTCTTTCGAATCTCGCATCTTCAGTCATGAAGAATCTAGTTGCAGCAGAAGAAGTGGAAACTGGAGATGAGAACTGGAATTTTTCACTCGATATAGCGGTTGAAGTTGGAGTATGGGCAGAAATTACTGGTGAGCCAAAACCGCTAGCACAAGACGAGAACTCTGTATTTGGTTTTCTGAATGGAGAGTTTAACACGTTGGAACTATTATGTTCAGATGATGGAGGAGATGGAGGAGATGGAGGAGAAGTGTTGGTGTTGGTGTTGGTGTTCGGTTCTTTGGTTATGAGAAATTGCGGGTTTCCCATAGCTGGTGGGGTAATTGCCGATATGTTAATGAATTCGTCGTTTGCACTGCTCGTTGTATCAAGGGATGGATAGCCCGTTTTCATGTTTCTATAATTGGATGTAAAATTATTTTTTATTGGAGAACCGCTTAAAGAGCCGGGCACTGATTTGGAAAAAGCCGAACTTGAATTTGAATTTGGTGCAGGTGGAGGTAAGAACAGCCCCATTCCTTGTAAATCGAAATCGCCCGAAATTGCAGCAGAACGTCTATGACGATGGCCTCTTCTCATTGGAGGAGGTTGCAACTCAACGGATTTTTTTTCCAAAGTGGATGATGATGATGATGACTCTTTGTTTGAAGATGTAGAAGGTGCAGATGAATCTCTTGGGAGGAATGAAGCGGAAATCATTATATGTATATATATATGTATATATATGTATGTTATGTATGCAGATGAAAAAATGGTATCAAGAAAAGTATGAAAGTTTTGAAAGAAAAAAAAGGTACGGTTTATTTGTTTGTCTGTTTTCTTTTATTATTATTTGGTTAGGGTATTGTCGGTTGGTGTTGAAGATGAGACGAGTGGAGGAGGAGTCAATATATAGGTATGTATATATATGTGTCTTTGTCAATGGAATTGGGACTTTCAAAATATGTTGATTTAAAAAGTTGAAAGTAGGTCGGTATTATATTGTAGCAACTTGGAAAAAATGAGTTGGTTTTTTAACTTTTATTTTTCTTTTCGTTTATAAATGAATGAATAACTAAATGAATGAATAAAACGAACAAAACAAATGAACTAATGAATGGACGACTGTATTTTAAAGTCAGGTTAATTTGTCTTAATAGAGGAAGAAAAACGACACACAAAGAGAAAAAAAAAATTTGGGTCAAAAAAAATTATTGAAAAGATGAACGAACGACTTGACTAAAGTTAGTAAGTTAGTTGGAACTCAACTGGATTTTTTTCTTTATATGATTTCAACTTTATAATTCTTTAATACCCTTTTCAATCTTGTTAGAAAATGAAAAAAAAAAGTAGAGAAACTGGGATGGGAGGAGGTAGGTGGGTTGTCTTTTTTTTTTTTGGTTGGCCTTTTCTATCAACTTCACGTGTTTCTTTTTCTTAACTTCAACTTTGGAACGGTCGGCTTTGCAAAAGATTCTTAGTTGAAACGAAAGCAGAGGAAGAGAAACCTTGATGTAGATATAGGATGGTTTATGACTTTGTCAAATGAACGTAAAGTATAATGTTTTTTATACAATAAAACAAAAGAGTAGATAGAAACTAGACAATTAAATTAACAAAGAAAAGAGAATTGAATTGTGTTTAGTCTAAAAATAGAGCCATGCCATATAATAATACAAAATGAGAACTTCACAGGGCTTAAGGAGAAAAAAAACAATTTATAAAATCTATAAAAAAAAAAACCTGAAATGCTGTGGTTTTTGTTTGTTTGAGAGAACTACAGAAAAAATTCACAAATAGGACAAAATAGCAACTTTATTGTATGGTGTGGTTATGCGGCGTATATGTATGATGTATTGCGGCGGTTGTTAAGTCTGTGTTATCAGGATAAATACCGTCCGATGAGGAGAAGAAAAGGAAGGATGGATGGAAGGAGACTGATTCATTTAAAAAAGGTGCTCCCCTCCTATCTATCCGATAGATATAGAGTAATAGTACATGGATTATATGAATGGATTGGATTGTATAACAACAACAATGCAGAAATGAATACTCCCATTTTTTAATTACTCACGGTGTGTTTTCTTTTTCCGTGTCTTTTTGGAACGTTTAGTTTAACTGTTGGCCCTGCGTTATGAAAACAGGGCTAATCGCTATTTATTATTACAACTCCACTCACTTGCTCACTGTAAGACAATTAATTGCCCGGCTCATTTTCGGGCTCTTTTTTGTTTTGTTAGCAGTGGATTGGGATTGGGATTGGGATTGAGGTTGATTACAAGTGTGTTTTGTTTTTCTTTCTTCAGTATAGGAGGATGTTCTATTATTATGCATAGGAAAAAACAAAATCTTCTTCAACAATAAACAAGGTTAAATTAAATACAAGATGTGTATATCACCGGTCATTTTGAAAGTTGTTTTATTAGTGAATGGATGAATGGGCTGGTAAATTTGGTTATTATTGACATTGGCACAACCCCCGACCCGGCTGAACCGCCTCCCCTCTCTTGTCGCGCTCGGTTAACGTTTTTGAATCTTGAAAATAAATTTAACAAAAATCTAGGGAATGGTGATACAATCATACAAACACACCTGATATAGAAACATTATAATAGGAGATGATTGTATCATAATTTTGCATTTATAAAAAGACACTTAAACAACACTTAAATTCCTCAAAAGAATTACCTATTTTAACCATAAACCATAATTTTACACGTTCCTAACCGCGTGGTACCCGCACCTGGCGGCGATACACCTAAATGAAAGAAAAGAAGACACACAAGAGCAAGGCTGTACTTATTGCACTTGTACTTGTGTAGGTATATATTATATATTATATATATGATATGTATATCTACGTAATGTGAACAAATTCAAGTAAATTCTTTTGTTCTTCTTTTCCCTCTGTTTTCTCTCTCATCAGATCATGTATAGATTAAACTTTTGATCATTATCGTATGTTCTAAACTATTATTTGCAGAACAAAACAGTTCATCTATAAAGTTTTTTTTTTCTTTTTTTTAAAGAAAAAAAAAAGGAACAGAACCAACAACCTATACTAGCACAATGTTAATTTACTTCGTTTAGTGGGATTAAAAAGTTGCTGAATAGCTTTCGTTAATTATTATTATTATGCCAAATAGATCAAAAGTAAGATTAAAGTTATATGGCTATTTTGCAGCTTGGAAAAGTTAATTGGTAGTATCTACAAAAGTTTAAACTTTCTTTTTTCTTTTGATTTCGGTGTTTTTCCCCCCCCCCCC
>PPKI02000079.1:0-50612 GCA_003707645.2 Ogataea trehalophila
CAGCAAACAATTACTGTTGGCTGGAAGGATTGCCACCCTGGCTACACTTCCACTATTAGTTATTAAGAATTTGAGTTAGCAGATACTGATCTCCAAGTTATGTTGTTACGAAATGCTCAAGTGCTAAATGTAAGCTCTCCCTCTGATGCTGCTCCTGTTACTTCCTAAACTCGAGGACGAGTTCCTTTTGGACGGGGGATAATGTAAGGATTTAGCTTCCCGATTCGGAGCCCCTTTTCAGTAAGAACCTTAAGAACAGGTTCTTTCATTAGCAATTTGCTTTGTAATGATTTGTCACCATCAGAAGTCTCGACTCTATCATTAATAATTCCAGCTGAGATAATTTGTCATCGTTGGAACTCAAGAGATCTAGTTCTTTTATTAAAATATCCCTTTTTGGAGTTTTGACAACTTGGTTGATATCGTTTCTTTTGTTATATAAATATTTGTATTTTCTCCCCTACTGTTTAGTTTCATCCATCCTCTATTGATTAAGATAGAAGGATCATCAAATAAAGGATCAACTTTTTGTTCATTTAGTTTTATATAGCTATCGATCCCTCTCATTAAATGTGATGATTTGATAGTTATTTAAAACCGCTGGAAATCAATCAAAAGAATTTGAAAAAAAAATGATATCTTGTTTGATAATCTTCTTTCTTATCTATAGAAAAAATTACTAAGTAGGTATAAAGAGTAAATAGAAATGTGGAGTGTCAAGGTCGCTGTCGGCATCTCGAAAGTATTTCCTAATTTAGTAATCTCAAAACAAACGTCTTAAAGGGAGGCGCCGCACCGTTAGAGGGTCGGCGTCGCATCAAAAAGACGACGTACTGTATCTGGAGATGGAATCCTTACGGTTAAGTAGATTAGGTTAAAAACTTGATTATTATATCCGAATACAGCAATTTAATTACCTATCGCTGCTTACTTTTTTACCATTTTTTTTTTCAAATCTTCTTTTATATTCCTCTTTTTTGTTGCGTTTTTTCCTTTTTTTGGTTATTTTTTTGCTTTCTGTGCATGCCCTTTTTTTACCACCTCTCTTGTTATTGATTGCAAAAATTTTGTTGAAGGATTCTTCTTACTACAAATATAAATTTGAATTAATACCACCTTAATTTTATGTACCAGGATCATTGCAATTGGCAAAAATGGTCATGTATTCACTACAAAAACTAGGAGAAAACAACTAGGAGAAAACAGATCCGAAACGGGAATTTTAACGATTGTAATAAAACATACAATAATTTTATTCATTTATGACGGGTTTTTTGTTGATAAAATGTAGAAAAACAAGGAACAATTTTTATCAGGTATATCTAAAGAAAAAAAAAAGAAAACAAAAAAAATGATATAGGTAGTAAGTAAATAATAATAATAATAATAGAAAAAAATTCAAATTCATTTAGAGTTCGTCAAGTTATAATATTCAGCAGGAATTAAAGAGATCAACTCTTCTGTTTTTGCAATATCTTCAATCTCTTTCTCAACTGTCCAATCGTTATATTCTTCTTCACTACCAACTGGTCTTTCAGCAACGGTAGTTAATCTAAACGCATGTCTCAAAGAATCAGAATCCCAATCTAAAGTAGCACTATGTAACAATCTTCTGTTATCCCAAACAGCAACGGTATCTTCATCCCATTGAGCTCTAACATGAGCATCTAAACAAGTTTCAACATGTCTAATCAAGAAATCTAGAATTAGGTCAGATTCTGGCTCTTTTAATCCTAATATTCTTCTACTGAAATTTCTATTGACAAACAAACACTTCTTCTTCAAAACAGGGTGGTATCTAACCAATGGATGAATTGAATCAATTGACTGCTTACGTTCAATACCACCATCCCTTTTAGAGTTTAAAGCTTGGTCTTTGGAAGTGTGGATAACTTTTAAACCATCAATAAGTTTCTTGAAAGTTGGTGATAATCTTTCATAAGCTTCAACGGTATCTAAGAATTGAGTGTCACCACCAGCAGATGTTTGCAACATTGCAAACAAGGTTATGCCTGGGGTTTGCGTCTCATATGTAACATCAGAATGGAAAGTGATGTTATTCAAACTACGTGCAAACACCTTCTTCTGTTCATCCTTGTTACCTCTTCTAAAAGTGATGTGAAACTCAGGATGGTTTAAAGGAGCACCAGAAGTTGGGTGAACATGCAATGGGCCGAAATATCTCCCCCAATCTTTAATGAATTCAAAAGATTGCTTTTTGAAATCTTGCTTTCTGAAAACTAAAAGACCTCTCTGTTCAACCAATAAAGCTAAATCATCTTTTTGTTTGTCAGTCAATGAACTCAATTGTAAACCAGTAATTTCAGTACCCAACTTTGGTGAGATTGGTTTTGTTTTGATGGTTTTAGAGTCCTTGCCTAACAAATTTTCAAACGATGGATCCCCAAAATAACCTCTGTCTAAGTGTTTGAATGTTGGAATGTTAGTGAACGCTTGCTCATGGTTTGGATCCCATGTTGGTGCCCACTCAGGGTATTCAAGCTTCTCGTAGTTGGAATTGGAAATGGAGTAAACACCATTTCTGTAAGTATCTTCGCCCTTTCTAAAGTGAATATCAACGTTTCTACTGTCTGAGATAATAGCCATTGTATGTAAGTTGTTTAAATGATTTGAATTAATTCTATTGCTACCTTAAGGAAGGAAAATTACAGCCTTTTAATCCCATTAGAGATATATTAAGGGGAGGGGGGTATTTGGTTACTTTTATAGTAATAGTCCAGAACTTGCGGGATTTTTCGGAGCTATATACTTACAAACTAAATACGTTGATCGTTTCATTTTACTCCCAGATGCCATAATAACTGGAATGCCCACAGTGTATGTTTTCAAAAGACACATCACTGACTAATACAAATCAAAATGCTGAACAACAAAAGGATGGCAGCTCCTATTTTACATTTTTGGTATTTTTTGATAAGTTCGCGTGACTCTCGAAAAGTGTGGCCGACAAACGAATTTTTCATCTTGATTTGAGGATGGAATTTTTCTTCTTATCATTGATTTATGACCTTTTTTATGTCCTGCCTGTTGTTATCAATGTTGTTTTTTAATCAATTGATGTATTGTTGTGAGCCTCCCCAAAACTACTAGTAGTTGAACATTCTTTATTCTTCATTATTTTTTATTTTTTATTATTTATTGCCTTGGCCAGAGTGTCGTTATACTCACTGTTAAAAAATAAAAGCAAAACTGCTCCACTGTTCCTCCTGCAGAGGGGACGGCCATAAAAAAGCCACACGCCGCAAAGAATGGCTTTGCTGATAAGAGTCAGATGACTTGATAACATAACGGTTTCCTTAATGGGGATAACTTACACACCAGCACACAAAAATAGCAGATATTACATGATTCTCCACAATTTAAATAGTCCCCAAGAAATATGAGTAATCTCTGTAGGCTGCTCTTTAGGTTTACAATGCATTAAAAACCAGTTGAAAATAAGTATTGTAATTGATTGTGCTACATAAACACCCCTTCAAGGGGAATACAAAGAAAATAAAACAAAAAGAACACAAGAAAAATATGCGTTCCAGCAACATATCTATTTAATACAATAAAACAACCCAAAAAGAATGTAAATACTATTTCTTAGAACCAAACTGCTCGTAATACTCGGCAGGTGTCAAAGAAACAATTTCATCAAATTGAGCACGGAACTTTTCATCTTCTTCAACGTCATAAGCCTCGAACTCTTCTTCATTTGCAACTGGTCTCTCAGCAAGTGTAGTTAATCTGAAAGCATGTCTTAAATCGTCAGTATCCCAGTCCAAAGTAGCAGTATGTAAAACTCTTCTGTTGTCCCAAAGAACGATAGTCTTATCATCCCAACTTGGTCTGATATGTGCATCCAAGAGTGTTTTTAGGTGGTTGTAAAGGAATTGTAAAATTGCATTACTTTCTTCTTGTTTTAAACCTAAAATTCTTCTGTCGAAAGCACCACTAATATACAAACTCTTTTTCTTCAAAACAGGGTGGTATCTAACTAATGGATGGATTGAATCAACGGCAACCTTTCTTTCAATACCACCACCCAGTTTAGCGTGTGATGCTTGATCAGTGGAAGTGTGAACAACTTTCAAATCATCAATAAGTTCTTTGAAAGTTGGTGATAATCTTTCGTAAGCTTCAATAGTGTCCAAGTACTGAGTATCACCTCCAACTGATGTTTGCAACATACCTAGTAAAGTAATTCCTGGAGGTTGTGCTTCGTAAGTGGTATCAGAGTGCCAACCAATGGAATTCAATCTATTAGCAAAGGCTTTAGCTTGTTCACCCTTGACAGCTCTTCTGAAAACAATATGGAACTCTGGTTGGTTTAATGGAGCACCTGAGGTAGCATGCACATGCAATGGACCAAAATACTTTCCCCATTCTTTAATGTCTTCAAATGGTTGATTCTTGAATTCTTGCTCCCTGAACACAACAACACCTCTTTGTTCCACAAGTAAAGCTAAGTCATCTTTTTGCTTGTTTGTTAACTCATGTAGCTGTAAACCAGTAACTTCAGTACCTAACTTTGGAGAGATCAGTTTGGTTTGGACTGATTTGTCCGCAAACAAATTTTCAAATGATGGGTCACCAAAGTAACCTCTGTCTAAATGTTTGAAAGCTGGCAAGTGTTTAAAAACACCTTCATGTTTTGGATCCCAAGTAGGAGCCCATTCTGGATGGTTCAGCTTTTTGTAATTGCTATCAGAAATAGTGTAAACACCATCCTTAATTGCATCCTCATATTTGTTAAAATGAGTGAGAGAGTTACCATTAGAGGTAATACGTTGTTGAGAAACTTTGGAAGACATTTTTGGTGATTTCTACAAGTTAGTTATTGTTCTTGATAAAAGTGTTATTAACCAGAAACTTTGAGAAAAATGGAAGATTAGGGATTCATGTGCCTTTTTATACTGAAAAAAGTAGTTGGGGTGGTGGCGTCAATCTTTATATTTAATGAAAACGTTTTTTGTTGATTTCTTGGCCTACATCAAAGCATTACTAATCATTTGATAGGGGACATAGTGTTAATTTCTGCTACAAATGTACCATGAGACCATGATATTGGTAAGAGTATGTACGAACTAGGGAGAACAAGTTTAAACGTCACGTGATGTAGACAGGAGACATTCCACATTTTCTGTCAATTTTAAAACAGGGAAAGCCACTGTTCCATTTACAATCTGGGGAAAAAAGTCAGCTTATTATTCTTATCTTTTTAATCGAACAATATGAATTGTTAGTATATATTGGTGGTATTCTCAACGATACTCAATTGTCACACAAAGCCACCATTTGCCAATTGAGACTTGTGAGTTCTTTTGTCAATCAAATAATCACTCAAGATGTCGGATATTGTATCCGAAGCTCAATCCGAGGACGACTCAAAATTCAAAAAAGATACCCCTTGCAATAAGCCAGGTGTTTCAAAACCCAATTGCAGTCAGGAAAATTATGATTCAAATCGAAATGTTACAACGACGACCCATTTTAGAAGAAGGTATCAGACCCTTGCATACCTTGTTTATGTCTCGCCATTTTGTTTTCTAATATTTTTTTACTTCAGTCATCAGATTTTCTTCCAACCACAGAGCCTTTTTCGATTTGAACGAAACTTACCTAAATTACAATCACCTCCCGCACCACCACCGCCACCACAACAGCAACAACAGCAACTACAATCACAGTTAAAATCGTCAGAGCCTCTAAGGATAGCCATCATAGGTGCAGGATCGGCCGGCTCCTCTGCTGCTTACTATCTACAGAAATATTCAAATTACGGGTTTAACATTACTATATTCGACAGTAACCCTTACATTGGCGGCAGATCAACGACAATTAACATTGACGGACTAGATATAGAACTCGGTGCTTCTATATTTGTGGATGCAAATAAGATACTAATGAATGCAGTTTCTGAATTGAACCTTGAATTAACGGATTTGGATTCTGATAACTCCGATGAAGAATTCGGTATTTGGAACGGCAAATCTTTTGAATGGCTAAACACAAAATCTTCTGTCCCATTTTATTCAAAATTGAAATTTGTTTATCATTTTGGGTATCGTTCTATTAAAACCATACAGGAAGAAAAGTCTAAAATTCTAGACCGTTTCTTATCGAATTACTACGATTTAAACTTCCCATTTGAATCATTATCGTCAATTGACACGTTGTCAAGTTATACTTCTAGAACGGGTGCTGAGTTCCTTAAAGAATTACAGATATCCGATAATCTCATCTCTTTGATCCAATCTTTAACAAGGGTCAACTATGCACAAGAACTAGATCAGATTCATGCATTGGGCACCATGGTTACGTTGTGTGCAGAAGGCGCCAAATCTATCAAAGGTGGAAACCATGAACTTTTTGAGCACTGGATCAATAAATCAAGATCAACCCTGCATTTGAACACTTCTGTCAATTCAATCTTTAAGCAGGTAGAAAAACAAGATGGATATTCAATAACTTTTACCGAGAGCGACTCATCAATTCAGCAACTATTAAACTTTGATGAAGTTATCATTGCTGCTCCACTAAATCAGACTGATATTAAATTTGAATTTGAGCCATCCGATAATCTACAAAAGTTAATTGATTCACCACCCGCATATGTAGATCTTCACGTCACAATCGTTAAAACAACTAATAAACTATCAAACACTAACTACTTTAAAGAACAGAAAAGAAACTGGTTAACCAGACCATTGAATCCACAACATCAGATCCCACAACACATCCTCACATCTAACAACAACTCAAACTTTTTTTCGGTCTCTCAAGTCGGTTACATCCCTGAAAAATCCCTTTATATTTATAAAATTTTTAGTAATGAAGAACTTCCAACTCAAGAGCTATTTTCCATGTTTGGATATTGGGCATCAATTCTAGTTAAAGAATGGTTATCGTACCCCTTTCTTAATCCTGGACCAATTGCAGATGCCTATAGGGTTGGGTTCGAAGTTGATGAAAATATCTGGTATATCAATTCAATGGAACCGTTCATTAGTACTATGGAAACAGAAGCTCTGGGTGGTGCTAACGTTGCTGCATTAATTTCTAAGAAGACAAATCATGTGCTGTCGCCATTAACAGTTCCTTGATTTTATCATTTGCGATTTGTTACTTGGATTTTCCATTTTTACTATATTTGTATAATTCAATAACTATAACTATTAAAATTGAAGATCAATTAGTGGTTTGAAGAAGTTGCAAGAATTAGTGAAGATAATAAAGAATAACATTAAATTACAAATGAGTAAGAAAGACCATTAAATGGAACGTATATACGAAAAAAAATAATGAAAAGAAAAGTAAAAAACAATAATGACTAGGATTGCGCCATGGAGTCATTTGAGTAGAAAATGTGAAACAAATCAAAAAAAAAAAAACTAGTTGGGGGTATAAATATGACAATAATAAAACAGTAAAATAATTATCTCAATAATAAAACCAATGGAGTAGTCTTAGACCACAAAAATCTTTAAACCTTGTGATAAACCAGCACTACCATTTATATCTTCAGTTGAGTCAGTAGAATTCCCCGTGGCATTGATTGATTGTTGAGTTAAGTCAGGATTTGAGTCACGTTTTCCGACATTTTGTTGCATGGGCATCTCGTATGAAAGCTCAGTTAACAAATCCTTCTTTCTCGCCACCGGTTGTTCAGCGGGATTCAAACTCAGTAGGTCAAGTTTTGCAGGTTGTTGAAGCTGTTGAATTCTCAATGATTCTTCCTCCTCCCTGCTACTTCTAATCATGTATAAAATAGCTGGATCGATGTTAATTCCATCGCTTAGACTGTTGATGTTTCCGGTATCCTTATTGTCGTCACTTTTGCTGCTTGATATTGAAAGTTGAACTTTGTGTAACTGATGTGGTGGTTTCACGGGAGTATATCCTTGTTGAGGAGTAGTAACTGTAACAGATTGGTTTGTATGTTGGAAATAATCCATATCTTCAGTACTTTTCTTATGAGACAAGGGGGTAGATGGATCGGAAGTGACAGTGGTTGTTATGGTGGTAGCTTGAGTTATCACAGGTAAAGCAGGAGCAGCAATACTGATTCGATTGATAGGATTTGCGTTCTCTTGAGATGCTCTCTTTGATGATACGGATGTATTCAAAGATGTTGTAGATGCGTGCTTCACAATCATTGCAGCTGGAGGTAAAATACTGCTATCAAGCGATGAGTTTGCCACTTGTGCAGAAACTTGAGTATCTTGTAGCCCTGAGATAGAAGTTGCTGGTCGATGCTTAACTTGTTTGCTTTGTAAAGGTGAAGCCGTGGTAGCCTTTGGAACGATTTCATTGGCTGATGTGACTGAATTTGCCGGTAGTGGAACAGCTGAAGTAACAGTAGTAGAAGTTGACGATATGGAGGGCTTTTGCTTCACCTTTGCAGAAGCAGTTGCATTAGTAGGAGTTCCCGTAACTGCCGATCCAGGGTTCGAAATGTGATCCATAAAGTTAGACAAAGTCGGTGATTGGATAAGACATTGTTTTCTTTGACTTTGAGTGGAGAATGATTTTGGAGGTAATATTAAGGATTCGCAATTTTTGGTATTAACAACGTTCTTATTAGGGGTGAGAATTTGTTGTTGTTGAAGCTGCTGATTTGATTGAGAGTTGGAAGTTTGTGTATTCAGTGAATATAGTAAGGATGCAGGATTGGTGGAACTGGCAGTCATTTCTGTCGTTTGTGGAGGGGCAGGTGCTTGTTCTTGTTCTTGTTCTTCTTGTGCTCCTAGAGCTGATTCTTCAGCTCTAGGTAAATGTGGAATTGCAGTTTGTGGCTGTGGTTGTGGTTGAGCTTGAGCTTGCGGTAAAGTTGAAGTTTGGGAAGCTGGTCTTCTCATTGAATCCCTAGATAAGGTACCCGTAGTTTCTTCGGTGAAATTATTAGACTGTCTTAATTTTTGCAGGCCAGTAGGAGATGAAACACTGCTTGTTGTTGTGGACGAAGATGTGGTTCTTGTTGTAGTAGTAGTAGTTATAACCTTACTCAAATTCATACTCGACACACTTGCAGTCATCTTGCTGATTATACTAGCATCCAAGAATTTATTCAACTTCAATTGGGCTCCTTTAACATCTAACAATAGTCTTGATTCAAATATGCCAGGTCTCGATCCATCTATTCGTATATCATTTGAGTAGTCAACACCATTAAAAAGATTAAACAGCTCAACTCTATAACCTCTATTGCTTGCAATTGGATTGCCAACTAAGTAAAGAGTTGTCAAGCGGACTTTTTCGTCATTGATTAACAATAATGGCTTTAAATCAGAGATAGAGACTAGCCTATTCTGTCTCAAGTCTATTTTTTCCAATGCTTTCAGGTATTCCAAGGAGTCCAAGCTTGAAATTGTGTTACCTCTCAAGTTGAGAATGGCCAACTTGCTTAATGTCTTAGGGAAGCTATTGGTGTTCGGTAATTTATTGTATGATAGATTCAACGATTTCAAGTTACTTAATTTTGCTAATGCGGCACCTGGAACTTTCACAAGCTTGTTAAAAGACAAATCTAAGGAAGATAAATTATCCAAGTTATTGAAACTCCAATCACTTATGGTAGAAATCTTATTCTCAGTGAACGACAACTGTTTCAAACCTTTCCAGTGATCGTTCGGGAGTTCTTCTTGTGATGAAACTGAACTTTCTCTTTGTATTTGTGTCATTGGTTGTGGGTTAAAAGGCTGCACCGTTGATGTTGTATTGGATGTTGTGGATGATGCTGATGAAACTGCTGGAGGTGCAGGTGGAGCCAGCATACCAGCTGAGTTGATTATTAGGTCTGAATTGGAAGATGCTGGTGGGAATCGACTATCACTTATTATTGAGTCTGATCTTTGGGAACGACGTTGTTGTTGGTAGTAATTATATTGCCTTCTTGAAGGTTGTTTTTCTTCATGATGTATACGGGAGGAATGATAAGAAGAAGGAGGTGAAGTACTGTCAGGTATGGAACTACTCAGATAATGGTAGTAAGGAGATGATCCATATGAATTAAAAAATGAATTGTTTGAAGGTAATGGTGGTGATGAAAAAGAACCTCTTTTGGATGATATCGTAGTTGACATTGAACCTGGAACACTTGCTGTAGCACTTGTTGGAGAAGGAGCTGATTCTTCAGAGTACATGGACCCTCTTCGGTTTGCATCATCATTCACTAAATGAACCAAAACTTCTACAGGATCGGTTATGCCCGTCTTTTTTATGACTAGAAATCTAATATTATCACTCAATATGTGCCATCCATATATTTCCTTTGGGTCCAACTCCGAAATTTCCAAAACAGATAGGTTTTTAAAAACCTTTATAGGAGTTGATGTATCAAATGGATACTCCTCATGGCCTTCAATTAACTTTGCGTTTGGATCGTTTGCAATTCTTAAACAAGGTAGTTTAGAAAACGCTGAGTATAAATACTTTAAATCCGATATTATGTTTTCTCCTTTGTTTCCATTTGAACCCAAAGTATTCCAAAGTGCGCTAACACTAGACATCACCGATTTGACACTTGACATTGAGTGAATAGACTGATTATCAGAGGATGCTAATGCTTTGTTTCTTTGAAATTCACTCAAAAATGAAACGTAGTTATTGGAACTTTCCGTGTCAATGTTATCAAGCCTAGTATTCATTGGTCCCACAGCTATTCCCAATTCTTGAAATTTTCCTAACAGGAAATACAAATGGTGCAATGACAGTGATAATCTAACCGGTTTAGTTGATTGCTGTGGCTGCTGTTGGGATGTCGCTTTGCTTGTAGATCTCGTATTGGTTTTCTTATAGGCGATCAACGCATTTGCAAGTTGACGTTCATGAGATTTAATAAAAGTTGCTAAATTATGGATGTAGACATCTCCATCACAAGTATTGCCCCCCATTATATTATTAGGTAATATTATTAAATTAGATTAGAATTATTCGTACAAAGGTTAATCGCTGATATAAGGTATTAAATGTCTTGTGTGGAATAAAATGATGTGGTAATTATATGCGCCTGGTGTATATAATGTCAGATGCAAAATAAAGGTAAGTATGCAAAAAATGCTCAATTTTATACAAATAGTATCTTGAGAAGATCACTTAATAAGTATCAAAGATTTTGGATGGGGTATATAAATTATCGTAAAGTTGAATTTTGAGTTTGCATATAGTTTTGTGTGCAATAGACCAAAGTGATTATTAAAAATAAAAATGAATTAAGATACTGAGCTACTAATCCAATGGTGAAGCACTAGTAATGTGGATAATTTTCAAAATAAAATTAAGTACAAGGATCAAAGGTGGGAATGTGTCTAACTTGTAATAAAATTCAGATCGTCTTTTTTAGTATATTGACTTCTTCTCTTGTGATTGATTATAACACTGTACAAAAAATAACAGGAAGGAAACCCAATTATTTAATGAGTTGGTGTTTGAAGTAGAAATTCAGTAGAGATAATATCTTTGATTGGATAATAATGGTTGTTTTAACTGTTGAGTTGACTAAAACAAACCAGATAGAGGTCGGTTCGTGGATTCAAGACAAAACAAAGAATATTTTGAGAAGTGAATGATTTCAGCTCCAGTTGAGTGACTGGCTAAATTTGCTTTGTTTTGTTTTGTTTTGTTTTGTTTTTATGTCGTCGTGCGGCGCAGGTTTTGTTTACGTTTTCAACGATCGACGAAAATAGCGTCGGTGACGTCATGTCTTACTTTCATACTAGATGGTGCAATATGAGATGGAATTGAAAAAGCGTAGCATATATATACATGTTATCAACTAAGAAGAAAAAAAAGATTCAACAAGTTAATAGGTTGTCTGTTCATAAAAATACCTACTATTTCTTTTCATATCGTTGATTGTTTTTGGGTTCTGAGGTCTGATAAAGTACTAGATATAGAAAAAAAATTGAATCATAAAGCGTAAAGCGAATATAGATGGAAAAAGGAATGGGTTCAATTCTACTGAGATTTCATAGAATGGTAATCGCTAGAAGACAAAATTGAATCTTGTTCTCTTGCTGCGCCAGCAGGATAAACTGCTTTCAAACTGGTATTTGTTATACTACCACTTGGCACACTAGTAATTCTCTCAAAGATACTGGCAGGAGGTATAGCTGAAGTTGAAGCGTTAGTATCAATAGAACGTCTTCTTCTGTTCCTAGTTGAACTTGCAATGGTGATAACTGAACTCGAGTCTCCACCTCCAACAGTGTTAGGTTGGCCAGTACCACGTTCGTTATTTCCCGATCCAGCACCTGTACCCTGGATACTACTCATAATGGATGGCGTCCCTGTTCCAGTACCAGTTCCCATAGCACCGTTACTTGGGTATGTCGCTGGTGTGGCTCCTGGGTTAATAATCATGTTTCCATTGGTATTGTTTGAACCTTGCGTGAAAGAAGTTGGTGCAATTGAAGTCATAGCAGTTGATTTCATAGATGGTTCAGAATAATTATCGTCAATGTAATCATTGTAAGATTGAGATTCATCCTCTGATGATGATGAAGCTGTAGGAGAAAGAGATAAGATTGGTTTTGTAGAAACATTATCTAAAGTGGATGCATTGTCGTTTGATAGGAAACTCACCTGGTCATTTTCGTTGTGCGAATATGGAACTCTGTTTGATTTTGATTTACCAGACTTTATAGAATGTGTGGTATCTGAAGTTGAATGTAACTGTTGTCGTTCTTTCTCTTCTGTATCTTCTTGCTCTTGGTGGACAGATGTCTCGATTTTAGTGATCGGTGGAGCAGAAACAATTGGATTTGACTTCTTAGGAAAATGATTTCCTGCTGAAGATGATTGAGCTAATTGTGGATTGGCTGAAATTGGTTTACTATTGTTCATAAGTCTTCTGACCCATGAAAATCTTCCACCTCTAGCACCTTGCGAACCTGATCTCGTTCTCGCCCCCGTGTTGGGGGTTGCCTGTTGAGAAACACCCGTTGAAGATCTTCGAGGAGCAGAAGACGACTGAGCATTTGATGCTGGAGTTAATGATGATAAAGATAATTTATTTTGTTGGGGTGAAATCGTTTCAATTTGGTGTTGCTGTTTTTCCTGTGCTATTGTTGCGACTTCTACAACAGCCGTTTCTGGTGCTGTTTGTTGAAACTGCTGGGATGGATATACTAGTGTTTTTGAGGAAGAAGGTGGTGCAACAGAATCACTTTCGCTTTCTGGGCTATATTGAGCTTTGTTGCTCTGTTCATTTGAATTATCTCTCATTACTTATTGGCAATTTTTTATTGTGTCAACAGAGATGAATTGATTCAAGTTAGTGGGGTTATGAATATAACAATTGATGTATATATGTATTAAAAACAAACTGAATTGATACTGAAGCTAGTCAAAACTAAATTTTCTAATACAGAAGGATAAATGGTGTATAAGTTCAAAGTTCAGTGGTATACTGTGGTAATGTGTGAACAGATAATTATACGTAATGGAGTATGGAGTATACTATCAACTAATTAGAATGAAGAATGATTTGACTTACGCAATAAGATTACTGTGTCAGTTCACGGCTGTGCAACTATTTTATTGTTTTTGGTGCAGAGATTTTATTAAATGATAATGTATTAAAAAGAGCATCGCTTCATAACCAATGGAATTTTCAAATTTTTCACTATCATTATTATTCTAAAAGTGAAGCCTTGGGTGAGAGGGTGGTGCAGGCCATAGATGGATAGAGATCCGTATGTGATCAAGTTGCGGGCACTGTTTTATCAAGTTCCAATATCCTGGTTTTCATTAGATATTTCATTCATTGATTCGTAGACTTAATAAATTACATACATACACAATGATTTCTTCAAGAAAGATATTAAGGCTGGCTAACGGATGCAAGACTCAATCAATCAAGATCATCAACGGTCAAGTGAGTCAAGTTCGTTACAGAAGAACTCTAGCATACCCATTCTACTCAAAAGCTGGTAACATCCCTCCTCCAAGAAAAGGCAAACAAACAGTTTTCAAAAGGCTTATGGATGAATTTCTTGGTCCTAAAAATTTCAAAGGTGACTACCATTTAAACAAATATGCATATCCAAATCAAAACCACACCACCAACTATATCGATCCATCCGCAGAGAGAGGTATGAGTTTACTAGCATCCACCTCAGAATCAGAATCGTCAAGTGGTGAAGGCGCTGAAGCTTCTGCTGCTGCTGCAGAAGGTGTTGAAGCTGTGGAGGCTCTAGTCTCTGATTCTGCTAGAGGTAGAGAAAGACACCCATTACAGCCATTCCCATTCAATCCAAAATGTTTCACCAGTGTCAACGTCAGTATTGAGACCAAAGCTCAAATTGTCAATGATATTATGAACTTGAAGCTATCATCTCAAGAGGTTGCCATCAAATACGGATTAAAGATCCAAAGAATTGAGGCTATAGTGAAATTAGCTGCGATTGAAAAAAAAATGAACGAAGAAGGACTTATCACTAAAGATATGAAGAAAATGGGACAAGTGATGTATAAAATGTTCCCATTGTATAATATTGAAAAGCATAAAGAAAATCTAACAGAAATTCCAATTCCTGAAAAAACCATGCAATCTAGATTTATGACCATTGCTGAATCTGAACCTTTTGGTCCTGTCGATGCTGCAAGAGAGTTCGGCTTGGAACCTGCTGCAGAAACATTGGAAAGATTATCCGAAGGTGGTGAGCACTCTTCTCACACTTTAACCAACAATTCCGAAAAGAAGAACAATACTCTAATTGCCCCAATGTTCGAAGGTGATAAGGTTGCTTTCAGATTCACTGATGTTAAAGTTGGTCAAGTTGGTTACAGATATGGTAAGACTTACAGGGATAACAAGAAGGATAGAAAGATTGGATTTGATGCTTCTGGAAAAATGATTTACTTGTTGGAATAGATAAGTAAAATCCAAGGAGGTGAAGGGTGGTTGCTATTTTGTATAACTAGAATGTCATATAAATAACTTTTTTGTAAATAGACAATATAATAGTATGTACGTTTAATATACATACAATGAAGATTGAAAAAAAAATCAAAGTAACAGTATATAAAGCAGTGCATAAGACTTAAACTTTCATAATTCAATGTTTTCAGCTTTACAACAGCTAATGTATTGATCTACTGTGAAAGATGTAACATAACACCAATTACTTTTACATGCTCCATCTTTTTTGCAATTAAAAGTATATGGTGAAAACCTAGTGGCAAAATTCTCGTAAGTTTGTAAGCTATCTGAGGAATTTCTGATATTTTCAGTTACTTTATGCCAATAAGTTGCATTCAATGGGGATAGTTTTGGCCAATCTTTAATATTATAATCTTTCCTTGCATCGTATTCCAATTGCCAAGCAGGTTCTGATCCGTTTGAGATAAAAGTATCATTTAATTTTGCATAATAAGTGAAAGCATTCATCACAGAAAACGTTTTTGTATCAACTTGCAAGAATCTAAAAGAAGGGTTCAATTTAGGCCAACTGGTAACAGAAGGAGCAATCCAAGTATTGGCAACTGCATTTTCCATAGATACCTCAGAGTTGGCATATAGCACTTTAAATTCATCTCTATGTGTATGGCCGTTGAAGATACCTGCAATGGTATATGGGGAGAATCTTTCAATAATCTGGGCCAGAATTTTGGAAGGAATAGGTAACATGTCAACGCCTGCGGGGACATGCATAAGTAACCAAACCCTTTCACCTTTTGCTTCGGCTAATAATAATTCGTCAACAAAAAATTTGAATTGCCCAAAGGAATCATAATCTAATGTCATGTTGATATATGCATAAAAATTTGAAACGTACCAAGAATTTGAATTCAACGAAATGATTCTTAACCCTCTGGATGTTTTAACGCTGAACCCAGTGTAATGTTCTTTGGCCTCTTTTGCAACATCAGAATCAATCCAATTGTAATCTTCCCATAAATCAGCCATTAATTCAGTGTTCCAATCCATCAAATTATTAAATCCATACTTCTGTTGTCCTAATTGTGCATACGGGAAGGTATCATGATTACCTAGAACGGGATACAGTGGAATATCTTGCAACTTGAATTTAATATCCCTGAATATAACCTCCTCGGATTGAATAGTGGATTGGTAATTCACATACTTCATTTCGTCATGATCCACTAGATCCCCTGTAAATATTGCAAAATCAAAAGAAAGATCTTGTTTATTTTGGAAATCAATTATTGAATCAAGAGAACTATTAACTAAAACTTCAGGGGCATCACAAAAATAATTTCCAAAAGTGAATGCTGGAGACCATGATGATGAATCAGCACCTACCCATTTCCCTTTTTGAAAGGTTCCATTCAGATAATGAGAATCATAGAAACTAAAACCATCACCTAATTTATTTTCATCCCAAGAGTCTGAGAAATCGTAATTTTCGGGTGTAGGTTCATTATTGTAAGAATGAGGTGAACAGCACATTGACCAACTACAATTAGCTTCTGCACCAACTGTGTAGTCCAACTGAATATGGAAATCAGAAATATGCAACACATTGAAGGTTTCACTCCCTGGTTCAGGAGCAACTTTATACTTATCATCCTTTTGTTGACCACCCCATAAATGAGAAACATCAATATCTGGAGGTTGAACATAAGGACATTGATCTCGTTCAATATAATGACAAAAATAATCTCCATCTAAACTCAATGGATCCATTAATGACACAAGATCAACGAAGTTAGTACCAAAAGTTGTTCTATGTAAAGTTGACCTACTATAAGCGGTCTCACATAACTCGTCTGTTCTATAATTAGCTTCTTTACACCATTGGACATAAATCTTTGGAATTAAGTCAGGTCTAGTTGTGCTTAATTCTTTTCCAAGGCTCAATCGTTTTTTACATTTATCGCATTGAGAATAAGCATTATTGTTAGATATATCATGAAGGTCACTCACTGCTTGTCTAACTAACACAGAGTCAACAGGTGAAGCTGGATGTGTTAAATTCGAAGATTCAGGAAACAACTTTTGAATCGTCAGTGGGAGTATCAAGCCCATAAACTCCAAGAAACCTATCACCGAAGCAGTAAAAATCAAAGCTGACTTGGGTGTATTTAACTCGAGCATGTTGTCCGTTGGAATGATTTGATAGTCTCGTCTATAAGTGTGCTAACGCTTTATTTTCTCTATATTATTGTTGATTTTATTCTCAGGTGTCATGAAAGTCGGTCAGAAAATTTAATTATACTTATCTGTTTCCTTTCAATCTAAGCTATCGCTATCATGAACTTTCTAAAATATCAATCCTGTCAGTCAACGTGGGGTACGCCGCACGCTATCTCCTGTGGTTTTATTATCTCCACCTTTTGACAATTATTTATATTGATTAAAATTAAGTTTGAAGCAATACAGTCAAAATTCCGAACTTGGTTATAAACATGATAAAAAGCTACGATCAAATGTGTTACTAGTCACTTAATGACTTGCTTATGATTTACTCAACTGTTCTCAAACATAATAACTAATGATTTTTACACTTTTTGAAATGACTCTTAATAAAACGAATCAAATGTTACAACTACATCTATAACGATCAAATTAAAACAACTCTTAATATAGAAAAGTTTTCTTTCCAATAGCACAAACACTTTGTAATCATGGTTGATAACAGTGGCACTGATTCCGCCTTCAATAGTTTTATACCACATCAAAAAAAACCATGACAATGATATTGTTGTATGCGTATTAAACCATCGACCAACAGTGATAAGCACAGATAAAAAGTATTTTATTTAAGGAATAGTAAGCTTTGGCTGGAAAATCACATCAAGAGTTTGAAAAATCAACTGAAGTCCCTGTACGTGCCAAAAATTAAACATAAATTTAGGCATTGGATTTTTAAAGTACAAATACTAGGGATGTAACTAAATCCAGGTTGATAAGAGGTATGGATAATTATTTAAAGCTGATTCAGTCATAAATTGTTATTCTCTTTCATACCTCTTTTCCTTATCGATAGGAAAGGAATCTAAATAGAAATATGGGAAATACACCAATATATACAATAAAAATAATAAGGAAGCAATTCAAAAGATAAGAGGTAAAAATAAAATATAAAAGGTGAAATAAAGATAATGTAAAACAAAAATAAGGGGTGAAACAAATTTGAACAAAATAGGAGATAGATAGTAAAGTCCAAGAACATTTAGTTAAATAGAATAAGGAAGAGGATGGAGGATGGATACCTTATAGTTGATTCAATGAATTGGGTGTACTGTTCGTTTTATCGTTAAATTTCTTCCTTCCAAACTAACTATCTTAGAATTTCTTATTCTATATCATTCTTTCTCCTTTTTTAAGATGATTGGAATTCTTTTCCAAGGGAAAAACTTCAACTATTTATAATAAAATATGATTGAAGACAAACTGAACTTCAATAACTACCAAATAACTACAAAACAATGAGAATATGATTAAAATCAAGCAAAAGAAATTTTGAGAAACCAAAAGAGGTATTGGATTACCATTCTGAGCAACTCAGCATTCCTTTCAATTAAAAGAAATTGTCAGTTTGTCCGAGCGGTTAAGGAGAAAGACTTGAAATCTTTTGGGCTTTGCCCGCACAGGTTCGAATCCTGTAGCTGACGTTTTTTTATTTTGAGTACAGTTAATTAATTATTTGAGAATGTACAACCGTATGTAATTTATTGAGGTCACGGAAAATATATCAAAGCGTATCAAAGCGTATCAAAGATGTGTCAAAAGCTCATAAAAGGTACAAATATAACTTTTTTGAGCCTAGTTATGGAACGGGCCCGGGGATTTGTTAGGAACTCACTACATCATCACCTCTAGTGCATTTTTTCAGCTCGTGTTTCCAGCTACAGTTCTAATGAACTCGTGTGATTTGCAGGAAGGAAAATATTTTATTAAGCTTATAAGAACTATGTAACAATTAATCCAGTTAATCGAATATATGGATGAACGTCAAAGCGCCACTGAATTAGATTTATAAGACACCGTTTTGCTTTAAACCACAGAAGTAGAAGTAACCGTAAGCATCTTCTTCGTAAGCCTTGAAAGTAATGGTACAACCCTTCTTGAAGTACAAAACATCACCTCTCTTTGGAGTAATCTTGTATCCGGTTTCATCACTGATTTCAACGGTACCCTTAATTTCTAAGACAACCTTCATTTCATCGTAGGTATAAGTATAAACTAACGGCTCACCAGCGACTTGCTTGTAGAAGCCAGCAGTAATTTGGTGTTCAGGATCGGCTTCAGATGTTATAGTGTCACCCAAGAATGAAGTTGGACCAACGACAGGTGGTAAGACGTCGTAACCTTTTTCTTTTGAGATAATTGTCATAGGCATTTTAAGTGAGAGTTTTTTTTTATTAATTAGTGTGAAGATGGAATTCTGATAAAAATAAAGGAAAAAAGAGATTAGATGTAGTCACAACTTTCTTTCAAGACAGGAATTGTACTTACTTATATAGTGATTTATTATTGAATCGAATCAACTTTTCACCAGAATAAACAGGATCATACTACTCCCTATACTTAGCGCTCTCACCAGATAACGACCGAGAATTACCCAATTTGGAATAAAGTTCCTGAAACTCAAGTTGCGCCGCAACCTTGTGGTTTTTTAGAGATTGGGCAGTGACAACGTCAAATGGTCAAACACAGAATTAATTAAACTGGTTTTATGCTGGCGCCTAGTCTAGTAGTGGAATATATTAAGGATAGATAGAATGGTTTTGATATTTGAGGCCTCTCATAGTTCTTTTGATTACTCGATAGAATTTGTCAACTCCCATTTATAGAGGCAGATATATGCAAGTCCAGATTGAAATCAGATTACAAACTACTGGATTATATAGAGACAATCATCTATTCCCTAGATCTATGGTTTGAAATTGATTCAAATTTTCACCACATGTGTAACATTGAGAAATTGGTTGGATTACAGAGGGAAACGTGTGTATGGGTATATAGGAATCTATGTCTTAGCAGTTAATAAGTATTACAATTGCTAGTAACATCTTTTAAATTGTAGAGTGCTGGGAATCGCCCTCTTACAGGAAATGTGGGCGGTGAAAAGGATTCTGAGAAAAACACTTTAATAAATCTCCTCAACCTGAGCATCAGAAGAACACTGGGATGTATAGACTTAGGAAGTCTCTCAATATTATCATCATCTCCACCATTTATTTGAATTCTATAATCCAAGCAAGCCACGAAGTTAAGTTATTTTGTTCTAGGATATTTAAAAATTCTCAATTGATATAAAACGATGAATCAGGAAGGACCAGACACCTGTTTTAAAAGCGGTGTTCAGATGGAACCAGCAGCCCAGACTGTTAGATAGCATATTTTCTGTCACTGAGCTCTAACCGACTGTGTAAAGATTAAATAATTGAATATATACACCTAACTGATCCTACAGTAACGTTAAAACAACCAACCGAGATAAATCAAGAGGGTTGAATGAAAGGCTATATCTAATGATAGACTTCCCCCATACGCACTGAAAATCCAGAATCCAAATATCTGTTCCATAGCCCACACAACCAGCAAGAATTAACAAGACATGGGATGGGGGATCCCTGTAAGCTTCAGCTCCGCACATTTAGAGTTATACCACACCCTGCTCAACTTGCGACTTGCGGCGAATAAGGCTAGTCTGTCTTTTCTACAATCTCTTTTTTTACTTTCGCAGGCACTAGATTTTTTTTAACCCCGTATATTTTTCCCCGATTAGGAAGTATTCAAGGGATTTATTTTCAGTCTTGGTGGTACCTGTATTCAGAGCTTGAATTCAATTTATTAAACTTTGGTATAAATATCAAATCAATTACCGTGTATTAGATCACTTATTAATTGCAATTCCATTTTTCTTCTTTCTTCATCAATTTCTTTATCGATTATCAATACAATTAACTAAAACTTCATCAAAATGCCTATGTTATACAAGTCCCAATCCGAAAACGGTTTCACCGTCAAGCCAACTGCTATCCCAGCCCCAGGTAACAATGCTTTCTTATCCGACACCTTTACCTCTGAAGCTCCAGAAGACAAGCAAATCTCATGTGGTTTCTACAGACAAGAAGGTGGTGAAGCTTTAGTCTACAGCTATGACTATGATGAAATGAAGGTTAACCTAGAGGTTCACGGTGTTTTCACTGTTACTGATGAAACTGGTTTCTCCAAAAAGATTACTCCAGGTGACACTTTCTACTTCAAGAAGGGTTGTACCATCACTTTCAAGGTTGAAGGTACTGATGATATTCCAGAATCTGAAGCTTACGCTTTGAGTTGGTTCTGTGGTTTAAGACCAGCCGATTCTGCTTAATTGAGTGTTAAAAGGATCCTTATTAATTAAGTTTTCATAGATATAAATAGCTTTAATAACTTTACATAGTTTTATCGAAATTACAGTTGCTGGCACAGCTCAATTATCCTAGTTTTACATTATTAAATGGGTAGTCGTTTTCTTTATAATTGGAAAGTTATATGATGAGCAATGTATTAATCATAATACAGTTTAGGGTGCTGCTATCATCACCCTTCTATAAAAATGATTCGCAACGAGATAGATCTGATTGTAGGGATGTGGCTGGACTTATTACCAGTTTAATTGAGCTCCCCCCTCCCATATCAACTTCATATTAGTAAAGCGCTTAAATAATAAATTTCGTGCGAGGTTCAAACAGAACTGAACCTCTAACTTTTCCAAACAAATTTTATTTTTGTACACTGTATGGAGTTTTATATAGCATTGACTTGATCTTTTGTTCATCACAAACAATAATCTAAACATAAATCTATATAATACAGACCTGTATTTCCTCTAGCAATACAAATTACCCACAGAATTACAATTTTTTTTTCTTAAGACTGTTAGTCCATATATATAAACAACAGTGGATTTACAAAATGGTTTTCGTTGAAAGAGCACAGCCGCAAATTGGAGCATTACCATTAACACAGTTAGCAAAGATCAAATGCCTTCAAAATGCCCATTTGATAAACGATATAGGAATAACTCCCTATCATTTAGTTGAACCAATACTTAAGAAAAAATCAGCAAAGGCTTTAAAATTGATGGAAACCAGCTCGCCACAAATCATTTCCAATTCAGAGCCGCTTTGGAGGTCTTTGATAACAAGGGACTTTAACGATAGACCACTTGATCAGATTCAAATTAAAATGGGTAAGAAATCCAAAATACCAGCTAGAGACCTTTATGATAAATATTTTAAAGAAAGAGAAAAACAACGTCAACTAGCATCTGAAAATTTGAAACAACTCACCAAACAGTTAAGCTACGAGAAAAAAAAAAATAAGGTTAAAGCGTTAAATCATGTTATTGTGCCTTCATACAACAAGAAAGTTATTCAACAAACTCAGACGAGCAACACACCAGTTTTTAGAAGTACGCTATTACAGAAGGCAAGCCAGCAAAATAAAATAAGGTCAAAATATTTAGGACAAGCGATTAGAAAACCAAGGCTTTATCAAGTTTCAAACACAAGTTCCAATACACTAAGTAACATAACAACGGTTGATTCATCCCAACTTTCATCTAGTAACCTAAGAGAAACGGGGCAAAACAACAACTTCCCACTGAATAGAGGTATATCAACAAGACCAGGAGCCACAAGTGGAGTATCCAGAGCAAATTTAGCAACTTCGACAACCAAGCCGCCAGGGTTGTTTTCAATAAGAAAACAGTATACTTCTTCATCGAAAATTAATACATCACCAACGAAGCGCAAAATTGATCTTTCAATAGCTTCCCCTACAAAAAAACCAAAACCATCTACTTCTTATAATGACAAGAACAAGAAATCCAACGTGTATATTTATTCAAGCAAATAAACAATCAAGTTTGTTTTGTTCCTTATTTATTCTTTTTTTCTACGTGTAACCTTTTTTCATATCTTTTAATTATAATACAGCATTAAATAATTCTATACAGTAGCACATTATCTTTTCATCTTCTTAATCGTCATTTGTCTTTGTAAGCTACCATCAATCTTTCTCTTTTTGTAAGAATCAGCATCCATTTTAACATTATTTGTAGCACTCTTAACCGAACTTGAATTTTTCTTCTCTAATGAATTATCAATTAGATTATCATCTCCACTGATTGCAATAACTTGTTTATAAGATTTAATTCTTAATCTACCGTTCAACAAAGTCTTCAATGACCAATCTTTGAAACACTGACTTGAACGATTGGCGTCTAATCCAACCAAAACCAATAAATTACCAACATCATTCGCACTTCTTAACCCAGCAGGTCCTGCATCGGATCCACTAGAACATATCAAACCTCTTTCTCTTGATGCTCTAATCAACTGTTTGATGTTTGATATAGCCATGGCTCTTGTTTGTGTATTTGGAATTAGCATATCACCGTACTTAATCTCAAAGTAAATGCCCTTTTCGACTCCGGCACACACAGTCTTTGGCTTTAAATAACAAGGTAGTCTATTCTTCAAATCCATTGAAATCAAATCAATTTCTAGATTTGTTATACTTAAAGTTAATGCCTTTTCAGTTCTTGGTTCTATGGCAACAACATCGAAAACTTGTTGGAATTTCGCTAGATTTTGACACTGCGATGGATCGTCAATTGATATTGTGATTCTTGTGAATATTTTGAGCCTAGACTCAAAGTCAGCAAAATCATCCAAATTTATTGGATTTATTTCATTAACTTGGGTGGGTATCTTCATTGGTTGGTTTATCGTGAAATTTATGGCAACATGGGTGTAACCTATCTCTTCTAGAGTTGCAAGTGTTGTTTTCAATTGAATCATTTGTTTTTCTGTCGGCTTTGTGAAATCATTCACAGGCCATGGAACATTTAAATCACAGATCATCTTCCAATTTTTGTACTATATATAATGTTCTATTATTGAGTTTAATTATCATCAAAACAACAGTTAAATGAAAAGCATAAGTTTCAAACTTGTTAGGCCCCTTACTAAATAGATAATCCTAGAAAAATTTTAGATCTGGAAACGCTTTCAGTTAGTACAATCACGTGACACTACCGGTTTCAAAAACATAGCGATTTTTTTGTCTTTTGTTTTGGGAGATCTGATTGAGTGGCGATTATGATTGTTATTGACTATTTATGTTTGTATATTTCTAGAGCCAAAAAAATGTAAATCTAGAATCTGTTGATAAATGTTTACATTTTAGAACACTAGAGATTTGCCACCCAGATTGTATATAAAAAGGAAACTGTTTTCCGAATTTCATAGACAGGACATATTCGAAAACAAAAACAAAAAAGTATTAGACTAACATTACATTAATTAGAGAACTGAACATCATGACGACTATTGACCCAACGGAAAGAGATGAAACGATATTAGACATTGGCAAAAAATGCTCAGTTTGTAGAAGAATTGACTATTTACCATTTACCTGCCAACTGTGCCCTACCTCTTTTTGTAAGGAACACAGGATGGAATTCATTGAACATGATTCAAAAGCTCACCGAAAGAAAGATTCGACAACAAGGGTTTCAACTTCACACTTACCGCCTTCATCAACCGCTTTCCCAAACTTGCAAGAAATTAGAAAACAAGCTGAACTTGAATCCAAAATGAAAAATTCCAAGTTATTTGATTCAAATGTATCAAGTAATAATAAAACCACATCTATTGCATCAAAGCTTGTCAATGGTTCTTTATCTCAAACAAATTCAACCACTGCCCAAGCATTAAATAAGTTGAAAAAATTCATCAAATTAACGAAGAAAAAATCAACATCATCATCATCATCAAGTGGATTCGGGTTTAAAAGCTTGACTTCCTCTAAGAAAAAACCATCCCCAGCATTAAGGTTAATTGAGGCTTCAAAATTGAAACAAAGAGCTAAAGGTGATCCCAAAGTTTCAGTGAGTGAAAGGATATACATTTATTGTCAGCATATAGGCGATGATTTTGAGTCGGCATCTTCAACAACAAAAGAAGGAACGAATAGTAACTTGATTAGACATGAACTTTTTGTCTCCAAGTCTTGGCCAGTAGGAAGAATGCTCGATTACTGCTGTGATTATCTCAAAATTAAGAATGAAAACAATAAAACAACCGATATTAATGAAAAGTTAACAATCTTTAGATTACGAAGGGATGATGAAAAGACAGAAGCTGGTTCACAAAACGATGAGGAGTTCATTTATGTTCCTGCAAATGGAAGAGTAGCTAAAGAAATCAAAGATGGCGATTTGATTTACATTGTTAAAGGTATCAGCTTGTGATTAAGTTGTTTATACAATCTTATTTGAACTAATATTTTTGGTGATATATTCCAATCTTTTAAGAACATCAGTTTTCTTTATAAGGTCCATTAATATTTTCAGTAGTTATGTATACTGTGTCCTATTTTTTAACTTGGCTAATACTAGATTCCAACCCATATGTACAATCCTTTTTAATTACTAATTTTTTCACTTTTGTCCTAACACTGTTATATGAATCTTTTTGAAAACAAAACAGTTAAAGTAAAAACATACCATCATCCAGCAAACATTCAAATATTAAGGAGTCCAGCTTCAAGCTTTTGTTGCCCAACCCCGATTCCTAATTACGTTACCGTATTGGGAATCAAGTCTGGATCACAAAACCGCCTATATTTATGGTGTGGGGAAATAGTAGTGCATGTATCTAAAAGTCTGCAGCTTTCAAAAAAAGTTCTCGATCTGCGGCTTAAATTTATTTGCATCTGGCAAAGAGGAGTGAGAGAGGGTTCTTTCAAGGGCACATGACATGTTATTTAGTTTTTATAAAAATACAGTTCATATAATCAATGATCAATTATACTAAGGTGATATACATAGTTAGTTTCCAATCAAGGTAATACAAGTAAATAAACAGGTAAAAAGGAAAATAGCCAATAAACACACACAGGAGAGAATAGAAGACACACGGTTTTCAATTTGCTACATCGAATATTCATATGAAACCTACCAGTTGATCTTTATAGTTCGAACCACCTCTTTTAAACAGTGAATAGTAGTTTAAATAGAAATTTCTATTTTAAAATAAAGAAACAAATCTTTTCAAACAAAACAAAGGACTTAAGGAACACAGTAGAAACATAAAAGAATAAACAAAAAAATCAATATGTTTTTTCTTATATTGTGGCGGTAGTTGCCTGTTTTTTTTATATATGATTTTGCTGTTATATTTTTTGTTTAGTAGATTATTCGGATGTCCTCAATCTTTCAAAGGCAATTTAACAGCAAAGCAAAAGGAATGTAGTTACTTATGAGATCAAAAAGTGAATTGTAAACACCAAATGCGGCATAATAGAAATGATTGCCATCAAAATGAACATAGCCCAACAGTTTTTCTTTTCTTTTTGGATCACAATTCCCTGACAGCTTATATTTGTTTACCCTTTTCCCGAGATCACCTAATATGATTCTTTTCTTTGTTTTGTTTGAAATCCCCTTTCAATCAACTTATAGAAAGTGGAAAGGCTAAAAAAAGACTGAAGTTTCTAGTCAATCATTGGTTTGTTATACCATCTATTAAGAAAACAACAGGGGCTACTCATATACTGTGTTGCATGTAGTTGGTAGAACCTTAAATCCGGTTTATTCAAACATTCTTCTTAAATAATGCAAATAGAGTTTTTTTTTTGCTCATTGCTTCTACATAGTTCCTCTATAGATGAATTACATTGCAAGCAGCAAGAATCCAATTTTTGACATTTCCTTTCCGCCCCTTTGGTTATGGTATATGAATACAAGAAAGTAAGAAAAGAAAAGGTAAATGAACAACTAAGCCATGTATGTATGCAGGTGAGCTCAAAACGGTATGTTCTAGAACCGCGAGAAATAGATACATTGTTAAACAAGCGCTTAACGTAGACCTATTTAATTTTTTACAAAGAATTTAGGTATAATCCTAATCCAATTTCATGACAGCTTTTTTTTGAATTAAACTATATAGAAAATAATAAATAAATAAGTAATGCAATGGCTTGGTGATAATGATATGATGATAATAATATAAAGAGAAAGAGATAGTATATGAATTAATATAAACTTTTCCAAACTCGTCTATGTAAATCTATGTAGTAAAATGTTTTTTTTTTGTCTTTTTTTCTTCAAGTTTTAACATATATATAAATATGTCAAACTTGTTATTGGAAAAAAAAACTAACCTCCAATAGTAATAATACTAAGTTGAAAATATAATATATTTATATATGTATAAGTAAAATATGGTATGAACTTTCAAAGAACATAAATGCAAATAGGTTTTTTTTTTGGTTTTATTTCGTAACATTGTGGATAAAAATCGCAAATGGTTGTCAGCTTTCCCTCTTTGTCTAATGGATAGATAACCAGATTTTGTAGTTTTCAGAAGCACAAGTTGATAACAAATCACTCACTTGAGCAGTGGTGGTGCTGTTATTACCGTTTTTCTGGATATCTTGTAGCTGGCTAGCATGAACATTAGCTTGGTGCTGTTGTGATACCTTTGTTTGCTGCTGCTGCTGTTGATGTAGTTGATGGTATAAAGAAGATGATACATTTAAATCTAATCTATTTGAATCGAGGTCATTATGAACGGAGGTAGATGCTAACATTGGTGAATCATAAGATAAGTCTCTAAACTGTGGTGATTTAAAGTACATGTTATTGTTGTTTGATTGTTTGACAACAGAGCTTGATAAATGCATAGGCGTTGCATTACTATACAGTTGTGGAGTGAGTAATGGTGATATTATGCTGGTGATCGAGGCTTGATGGTTGTGTTGCTGCTGTTGCTGCTGCTGCTGCTGCTGACCTGAATGTAGAGAAGAGCAAGCAGACAGAGTTGGAGATGTTGCTTGTTTTTGATCGCATGACTTACAAGTTTCTGAACAGTAAACCGAGTCAGCAGGACAAACTTGTTCACAAACTAAACAGTAATCGTTAAATGGAGACATTATGTGGGTATATTATGTATGTGATATAAGTGAATGATATACTTTTCTCTTATTATTTGAAACGGTGCTTTGATCGTTTTTTTTTGTTTTATATATTGAGGTAAAAGGGACAACTGATTGTATTTATAATTTTCAGCCCGATAAAACAAGGATACTAATATAGTTTAATATCAGGATAGGAGGGGGACAGAAAAGGAGGTGCTAGAATGATTTAATTCTTGTAAACTTATATAAATCCTTAGAAGAGAATGTAGACGGTTCTAATGCTTTTTATTGCCTTTGATAAATATATTTATATCTCTTTTCAAAGTAAAAGTTTTTTCTTTTCTTAAAATATATCAATGCATATAGTTAAACAAAACAAAGCACAGACACAGGTGGGAATGAAAATTTATTTATAGCATGAAAAATGGTTCGGTTTCATCTTTTTTTTTTCGGGGTTATAAGGTTTTTTTTTAGACATGGGGAAAATTTTTTCTATGTTTCAACTGTTGTTGTGTGATGATGGATTGCTCTGTAGAGTCATCTTCTATTGTTTCCAAATAATACGTAATACTCCCACGCGTTTGGGAGAACAAGTGCGGCGTACAAGGAAACGCCTGGAACCTGGAACGTGAGCTTAACATGTTTGAAAACTCACCAGGGGTTATTAGCTATTAAGCGCCACAGTCTCGAAAATTAGTTGCTGGGCTGGTGGGTGATGGTACGCACGTGAATTATCATTAAATCATTGTCCCTCAGTTGTACTCTAATAAAAACTCACACCAGTTACTATTTTTTCCCTTCTATTTTATTTACTCATCAAATTAACAACAAACGTGTAGTTATAACAGATAGTACCCTGTCAGTTACAATTTGTTCAAGTGAAAAATTTTCTTGTTTTAGTATAGATACCTTATAAACATTTTATTCTAGATGTTTCAAGTGCTACTGTGCTTTTATATTTTGTGGAAACTCTTGCTTTGTTTATTATCATGACAGTTTCAACTTCAGGAGTACCCCCCTGCCTGCCGTTATACGTCTCGATCGTCTTAGTTAACCATTTTTCTTTAAATTGCTACACACTTGAAGTCATCTTTTATTACGACCGATATCCCGTTTGATATTGCAATCGCCAATGCGCCCCAGTACCACTTTTCCTTCACTCAGCTCAACGCCAAATCATTCTCCTCTTCCTCCCGCTCTCTGATTTTTGCCTGCCGATGTCCCCGAGTATACGTGAGCTCCACGCGGGATATCCTCTTATTTACCGTGCGAGCACAGTATTTCTCCCCGCTCTTTTTTATCTATTCGTCCAACCTTCCATGACCTTCAGTTTCTTTCCCCCCCATTAGTTTTGTCAAACAATTTTTTTTGTTATTCACATAGGTTTTTGAGTTTTCGGACTTTTGAATTTTCTCCATTTTTTATTTTACTACCCGCCCGCACCACACACACCAACCACCTGACAACGTTACAAATTTACAGCTTACCCAATCCGGCAATGGATTCTACACTCTTATTTCATTTCATATGAGTGTAAACATTAACGCACCATAAGAAATCGTGTCAGAAGAAGGGTTCAAGATTATTGTTACTATTACTATTACTATTACTATCTCTTTTTTGAACAAGTCATTTATAACAATCAGTTTTAGTGGTTAAAAGCCAACCCAACTGATTTTAATCACTTTGAGGGTTTAAATGAAAAAAAAAAAAAAACTTGATACTAACCATCTGATGTTAAATCACTCACTCGTGTGTGCACTTTTTTAATACTCAGCCGCTACTTTCCGCCCCCATTCTAATTATTTTAGTGATTTATATTGTTAACGGGACTATAAAAATCACAATCTCTACAAGCATTCATTATTATTGCCTTACTGATTAACCAAATAACCATTCTCCTCCCCCACCTCGACCCACATGTAATTTTAACCTCCTCTATCTTATTTTTTCACACTCTACTAATTTGGTATCAATGGATTATGGCGCTTCACAGTTGTTACTGCAACCTTGGTGATCAATAATTGGTTGCTGTACTTATACTCTCCGTGTTTGCGTTTGTACAAATTGAGTATGCTATTTCATGTAAACTATTTTTCACCTTATTTGCTATTTGCTATCTTCAGTTCGACTATTAATAAAGGATCAGGATACAACTACATCTATAGAAATTGGTGGTATTGCCAAACACCGAAAGATTGCTCGATCATGGAAAGACATTGTATGAGTTTTTTACTCTGTATTCTAGATCATCTATATTTTAAAATTCTTTCATATATAGAATCAGCAGATATACTGAGAAAATAAAACAAAGCATTGGAAAAAACGATTTTTAAACCCTGGTTATTTGAGCCTTTTTTGTTTCTTGACTCTGCCTGAATCGTGAACTGTTGTTGTTAGTTATCGCAATCCAATCCTAAAATCCTTCAATGAACCATATTGCCAACAATTTAAAAGGTATGGTATGATATCAGCCACGTATGTATTATTACATTATACAAATGGCTGAATCAATAATAAGATTTGACAGGTTGACAGTAGTAGTTGATTGAATTGATATGCGTAATGTTTATTGTTAGCAGTTTATTTTTCTCACTTGTTGGTGCGCGCTCCCTTCCTCCCTACAAAAGACAGTGTGCGTGAGAGAGAGAGAGTAGAGATACGAAAAAATACTTGCTCCACATGCAAGATCCGAGATCCAAGAAATTATTCATATTTTTTAGGTTGCATGTATATATATGGTCAATAGTGAAGTAAGGTTGAAATTTAACGCTTACACACACTTCAACTTTATTTTCCGTTAACTGTTGAATTATATATAGTATTTGTAAAAAATTTTATACATTGGACAATAAAACTGACAAACGGGATTTTATATTTTTCTCTTCCAGTCTCTCCGAGTCTAGAACTAGAAAAATATTCAATACTGCGACAAATGAAGTCACAGATGCATGCTTTTCTTCCACTTGTGTTAACTTGCAATAGTCAAAATTGGAGGCACTTTGTTTGTTTCAAGATGACATTACTTTAAAATGGCTACTTAAATCGTGAAAATTGTTTGTTTTCACTTCTTTAGTTCAATTCCAGTTTGCAACAACAAAAGTTTATTGCTGCCACCTTCAAATGCAAGCAAGGGGATACAAAGAAGTGTGTACCTTGCTGAAGATTTCAAAAGTTCTATAATTAGATTAGGTACAAAGAAGTACAAATTTGTGATTGACTATTAACTAATTTTGTAAACAACCTATACAACGAAAAAGGAAAAGAGAACACAAACCATGTACTAGAATAGAAATCACAATCCCAAATCTTTCTTGACCATTGCTTTACAAATTGGATGGTAACCATCTTCGTATTTCTTGAAAGTCTTTAAAGCAAGTTCTCTATCAACGGTATTCAACATAACGTAGCCAGGCCTAACAAACTTCATTCTACCGACAGTGCCCAACCAGTCGGCTAATTCAGTATATGAAGATTCAACCTTACCCGTTATTAGTAATCTAAACCATCTGAAGATAACTTCTGCATTCTTAGATTTTGGATACTTATCGTATTTTTCTGTCATTATTGAAATAGCTTTTGATCCATTTTTATCAGACCAATCGAATCCGTGCTTGCCTTGGTATGAAACTAATGTGTCCAAAAACACTCCCGATTGATTAGAACCAAACGATTCGATATCTTTAGCACTGAATTTACTAGATAATTGTTCAGGTTCATTAATTGTAACGTCAACCCACTTAGATGCCAATGAGTAGCATTCGTCAACTAGTTCTGTATCAAACTTAGGCTTTGGTGGTAAACCTGGGGCATATAACCAAGTGTTCCAATCAAACGAATCCAATAAATCTTTATCATTTGAATAGAACCCATATAAAGTATTCAAGAATTCGTATGTATCCAAGGATGAATATTTGTATTTATCGAAATAATACTTGACAAATGGATCAAACTTTTCCTTACCACCCAATAAATTCTCTAACGCAAATAACATATTAAAACCTTTTTCATATGGAACTGTACTAAAAGAATCGTCTGGGTCTGATCTATCCTTTAAATCTTGAACTAAAGTACTGTATCTTTGAGCAGATGCACCCATTGAAGTGATGGAATTCTCCAAATCGGTCCAACCAATAATAGCACTGAAATGTCTTTGTTTTTCACCGTGCAATTTACCAATGATTCTACGTTCTAAGTAAACTGTCCAACCTTCGTTCAACCAAAAGTGTTCAAACGAACAGTTTGTAACCAAGTTACCTGACCAACTATGTGCCAATTCATGTGCAATAACGTCAACGTTTTCTCTATCCCCTGAAATCAAAGTTGGTGTAGCAAATGTGCAATTTGGATGCTCCATACCACCAAATGGCATTGCAGTTGGCAAGATTAAAACATCATAATTCTTCCATTCATAAGGGAAAACTAAACCTTCTGCCACTTTAATAAAATTTTCAGTATCATTTTCAAACTCGTATTGACAGGAATCAACAAAACTAGGTTCACTGAAAACAGTAGATCTTGGACCAATTGGCTTACCAACCAAGCTACCAGATGCAATACAACATAAATATGATGGAATTGGAACAGGCTGATGGTACTTGAATAGCGTCACTTCATTATCCAGCTTAACTTCATCCTTCAATAGGCCTGACATCAAAGTCATCAACTTGGATTTAACATTGTAGTAATATTCGGATTTGACAGAAGGGGTATCAAAACATGGGAAGAACGATCTGGCATGGATTGGTTCACACTGAGAGAACAAGTAAGGCAATTTACCATCGTCAGTTTGTTCCGGTGTCAACCATTGTAAAGCTGTACACTTATCAGTAGTCTCATATTCAACTGTTAGTGTCAATCTATCGTCTTTAGTTGAAGCTGAAGAAGATGAATAATTAATCACTAATGGGGACCCTAATGGCTCTATTCTTGGTTTGATTTCAAAAGATGTTTCTGAATTATTTATTAAAGCTTTCTTGATGTTCAAGAACGAAGAATCTAATATAATGGCTTCAACATTGTCATTCAAAATTTCAATCTCAAAAGAAATCGAGCCTGATAGAATACTCTTATCAAAAGACACATCCAAGTCTAAAGTAGTTTTATTGATTTTAAAATTATAGTAGTTGGAATTAGTGGATGGGTCCAATTCAGGTGAAGAAGCTGGTAAGTGTGGTTTTAAAATATCCAACAATTTTGGGGAAATGTTGGGATAATTAGTTGTACTCGTTGACATCATTCTATTCAGAACTCCACTTGAAATTGATGCCTTTTTTAAATTAATAAGTAAATTCTTTATCATCCAGAATGATTGTAGGATTGCCTAAGTGGAAATTAATTTTATTCACTTTCGATCTCACATCAAATTATACCTCAGGTTTTATATGACAGAAATAGTTGGGCTGTATAGTTCTACAGTTAAAGCTTTTGCCTCCGAGCATTGAAAGCAGCTTCAGAGGTTTCAATTGGCGATAACAAACGACTTCAACAATTGAATTACCGCCGTTTACCGAAACGGTTCAGGCGCGACGATAGAAAAACATACCAAAGCCGATAGACGCACTTACGACTTCAATTTATATATATAGACGATCGACGAGTCAACTTTTAGTTAAACCATCAACCCTCTCTAAATATATCACGTGATAAGTAAAAGGGTTTATATAATCTTTTTCATTTTGTGCGCTCTCTCCCTTGTTTACTTCTCGATATCGGGGAGTCCCCTGCTGGTGATCTCTCTCGCTCACCGTTTCTCTTCCTCCCCAGTGTCTCTGACCGGCGCTGGAGGAAGAGAGCTTCTCTGAGTATCGCTACCCTCAACCATTCCTCTCATTCTGACTATGGTTCCCAGATGACCTTACCTTTGGAAAATTTTGTTTGATTAAAACAAAGTAGTTAAACTCACTCTACTGGTTTTACATACATGTTGATTTGAATGTCTTAGAACTATACAGGAATTATCAATTAATAAACGGTAAGTCGCTACTAAAAACTTTACATTAACCTTCATTAAGCATTATCAAGAGAGCTATATTTGTAACACCCTTCAATCTGTGTATACGTTGACTTCCATTTGAGTACATATATTTGAATAAAGGTACGATGACAAATACATTTAATGATTACATCAAGCAACTTGATACACCACCAAACTACTGAAGCATTCTAAAAATATAAGATACTTATAGGAATCAGTCATCAACATTCAGACACAACTTGTAGCTTGAACTATATTGAAGACATCAAATGAATTTACAGAGAGAAGAAGAACATTTCCAGCATTTAAATACATTTTCACAAACTATCACAGAACTAAACAGCCTAATCTAATAGTAGTCTATATTAAGACATAAAGAAAAAAGAAACTGATAAATTTGCAGCAAGCTTTACTTCAAACATTTTGAGCTTTATTTTTTATGTTTTCTACAGAAACACAAAAGTATCCTGCACAACTTCAAATTTATTTTGAATAACACAACCATCAAGTCATTGTAGCTTAATGAACAACATTTACATTTGTTTTTTAAAATATCACTCAAATTCTAACATTCATTTATTATTTTAGGTCAAAATGCAAATTTTCGTTAAAACCTTAACTGGTAAGACCATCACTTTAGAGGTCGAATCATCCGACACTATTGACAACGTTAAGTCAAAGATCCAAGACAAGGAAGGTATCCCACCTGATCAACAAAGATTAATCTTTGCTGGTAAACAATTAGAAGATGGTAGAACCTTATCCGACTACAACATCCAAAAGGAATCAACCTTACATTTGGTTTTAAGATTAAGAGGTGGTATTATTGAACCATCCTTAAAGGCTTTAGCTTCTAAGTACAACTGTGAAAAGTCCATTTGCAGAAAGTGTTACGCTAGATTACCACCAAGAGCTACCAACTGTAGAAAGAGAAAGTGTGGTCACTCTAACCAATTGAGACCAAAGAAGAAGCTTAAATAATTGGTATGGCCTTTGTTATGTATTGAGATTTATTTTAATAGTTTATTTAAGTTTATTATCAATTCTTTGTCATATTGTTGTTACTACCTGTGTGATATAAAAAGGGTTATAGTTTTTTTTTAGTTTAATATAAAAAAAAGAAAATGATTATTTTCATATCTTATCTTTAAATTTTTTGAAGTTTGGTAATTTTGTAACTTCAACAACAAGATGATTTTTGTTTGACACTTGCTACTTTCATTTATATATTTTATTCTACCTTGCTCTGCATGCAAGTGAAGTTCTTGTATAATGTAAGGTTTCCGTGAGAACTTAGATTTGTAAACCGAGCGTCTATTATTCTACCCCTCAACTTCTCCAGGATTTTTCAAATACATATTATAGCATCTTGAAACGATATATTTTCCTTATGAAATCTAGTGTCAGCAGATGAACAATATTGAACGAATCAGTTTAATAATAATAATTAGCATCTTCATTAATCAAAACCACTCTACATGAATTTCCAATTAAATTTACTCAGAACAAGACCAATTTTCAGGAGATTTTTTTCCATGAGGACTACCTTGAATCCAACTGATCCACATCCATTTCAAATACCAACAAACAACATATACAGATCATTATTAGTAATCTCCACCCCATCACAACTGAATACTTCCATCGATAGACTAATCAACTTCAAAAAACAATATCCTAATTTTCAAGCTATTTTAATCTCATTGGACTCAGTTTTAAATTCAGCCAATGGATTCTCTGAACTTTGGTTGAACGATCCAATATATATAAAATCCTACAAGAGATCTGAAGACATTGATAGTAATACTGATGACGATAGAACTAGTGTTAAACCGATACGATACGACAAGCAATGGAAAGTGAATGATCCAGATAAGAACAAGGTCAACATTTCCTTTGGAAGCAGTAAAAAAAGTTTCCAAATAAGTTTGGCAAACACGCTGTTTTCAACGGGGTTGAATACAACTTGCTTTTTTTCTCAACCTTTCGAGAATGAAGATAATTGGATGAATTTAAGTGAGTTATCCCTCGAGTTACCAAACTTGAAATGCCAATCTGATGCTAGCATCTCCTATTATAATAAACTGAGAGAAATAAAGCTCAGTGAGAATGACGAAGAGACTGGATTCACGATCACTGATTTTGAAGGGAACCTAATAAAAGCAATCAACAATTTTCCTGCATCACAATATTTAATAGATAACAAAGAAATTCAAAAGACTAAACAAGACTTATTCTTTAAATTATGCGTCAATCCAGAGGATAATTCTCCACCTCATAAAGATAGATACTTTAAGATTGTTGCTGGAGCTCTAGGCTGGGGTGAAAAACAAGCTTTGATTGCGCTTGATCCCTTATGTACACCATTAAACTACCATGATGTTAAACTTTACCAACACGATCCATCAAAGAAAGGTGAACCATTCGATAAATATGTGAAATCTATTGTTATCGAGTGCTCTAATCAATGGGAGGACTACAACGAGTGTGAGAATAATAACCATGAAGTTGTTATTGATAACGTTTTAGGGTTTGGTTCTGAACATGGAGTCTTGTTAGATAACGTTTGGCATAAATCGTTTGGAGAAACCATACAGATTCCAGTAAGTTGAATAAGTAGTTATCTGTTACTAGATACTTACCACAGATATTGCAACTGCCCCACTTAAAAAGAGGGTACAGCATCCCCTATCTATTAATAACCAAGCGCCTCTTTTTTTGAAGTGGGCGCTGCTCGTTTTCTTTCTTCTTGATCGCGTTTCTGTTTTTACGGCAGAAAACAACACATCACTTCTCTTTCAATAATTCCTTCAACTCTGCTGTAAAACAGACACTTTACTTGTCTTCTATTTATACCGTTACCTAAACCTCTTTTCTTCCATAAGATTTAAATACACCACCACCAAAAATAAAAACAATCCATCACCACTTTTTCTCAAAATGTCTAATATTCTAACTCAACTGCAAAGCTTACAGGTATGTTTTCATCATTTTTTTATTTGTCCACTTAATCCCAAAAATGGTTTTTCTGTTTTAGTTAATATCACCATTGAAATAGAGACAGACCATTTTTGAGGTGAAAAGATGTTCCATCTCAACCTCTAGTCGTAACTTTGACTACGTTAACTGGATATTCATTAAAATTTCTGTTTTCGAATGAAAGATTATTGTCATACTAACCCAGCCACTCCCTATAATTTTATGATAGCTTTCATCTGTCCAAGAATCTATGAGCATAGATAACCTTAAACAACAGTACTCTCAAATACAAAATAAGTTATCGAACATTAGACCACCGCAAGAGTTCTTTGATGTCAGACGCTTTTCAAAACCACAAAACTTCGGTGAGGTTCAACAAAGAGCAAGCTACAACCTTGGCTACTTCCAAACTAATTACATCATGATCGTTTTGGCACTTTCTGTTTATGCATTACTAACCAACTTTTTGTTGATGTTTGTTCTTGCATTTTCCATTGGTGGTGTTTATTCAATTTCAAAATTAAATGGTCAAGATTTGGATTTACCATTTGGTAAAATTACAACATCTCAATTATACACTGGTTTACTAATCGTTTCATTACCATTAGGCTTCTTAGCTTCTCCAATCAGTACTATGATGTGGTTGATTGGTGCTTCATCAGTTACCGTTGGCGCTCATGCCAGCTTGATGGAAAAACCAATTGAAACTGTTTTCGAAGAAGAAGTTTAAAAAAAACGAACAAAAAATTACTTTGAAGGTTGATTAACTATAGATCCTGTCCATAAAATGATGGTAATAAATATATTTTTTGGTATACCTATGTATAGTTAGAGACGAATGATCTGTGCTATTTGAACCTTGTTCTTTTTCTTAATATATTTTTATATCTGTTTGAATTCACCCCACACCGCAAAACGAAGAACCAAAACGACCTTTTCCCCATTGCTCTTAAACTTAAGGGCTCAAATAGATTCAATCGATATCCCGCTTTTATCGATCAAAGGTTCTAAATTGTACGAATTGTAGAAATGAATATAATATACGAGCGTACTTTATGGAACACCAAGGTGAAAACTCTATTCAAAATATATACAACGAAAGAACCATATATAAAAGATAACTGTTATAATTAAATGATAAGGCCTCTAACCTTAGAAGCTCTTATATTGAAACAAACAAACAACTCCATAAGAAAGTATGAAATGAATAAAAACCATTATTGACAGCGATCAATTGAGAGCATAGAATTAATGTCAGTCGAAAGAAGACCCAGGGTTTTAAATCATTACTAAAAGTTCAGATACTATCTAGCTTGACTTGCTGCGGAATATATTTTTCATCATTTTAATTCTGCTTCAATTAATATCAATAAATGTACTGGTAGTAAATTCAATAAAATGTTGATCATTTGGAAACTATTGTTTGTTGTTGATAACTTACCATTTAAAATAACAGTTAAATCAAGTCAACGACAACCACACCACAAACAGGCACACAAATTGCAAAACTCAACTAATGAGAATCAAGAGTGGTCAATAAGAAATGAGAGAAAAACTTTCCTCGCATTTCTTACCGTACCAATATCTTGAATCTTCACTCAAATGCCTAGCTAGAAATATAGGAATAAGAATAAAGAAGGGTGATACCAAGAAGAGTACCAGCCGTAGCAAATATTTAAGTATTTAAGTTCGCTTAATTAAACGTTTGAAAATTTTCCTATGTGTTGTAAGTAGTGCAATGACTAATAGAGTAAGTGAGGGTTTTACAGAGGGACACTTAGAGAAATGGGAAAGAGAATCCCTGTTGAGAGTCAAAACTTGGTGACTTGGAGACGATAATTATGTGCCTGATAACCTAACAAAGGGAGAGGAACTACATTTTTGGGCTATAATTCTATAGGAAACATCAAACAGCTATTGAAATAGTATTCAGCAGGATAAACATACTGAACAGAGCATATGTGAGTTACAGTGATCCACATCTACGTAACAGTAAGCATTGTTTCTGAACTGAAAAAATTAAAAAAATATTTGTGATAGTATTAAACAAGCTAGCTACTAGGAACTAATAAATTAAAGAGGAAAAACTAAACGTTATATATATAAATATCCTTTTTTCGTGTCCTAAAAATATACAACCTTATAGCATGCAAGTAATTAACAACTTCTCATAATTTCCAGGTGATTCATAGCCCAGAGAGATTACAATGAAAATAGTAATAAGTTATATGATATGAAACAATATACAGAAGTAGTGAATTGATTTAGATACCTAACTTGGTTCTCTTCCAGTGTCTTCTCTTAGCATTGTATCTAATCTTGTTGTTAGTTCTTAATCTGATCCATTGTGGTAATGGTCTGTTTTGGTTTTGAGCCTTAGCTAACTTTTGCTTAGTTCTGAATGACTTTTGAGACTATAATAATAATGAATAATTACCGTGAAGTAATACAGAATGTTAGTATACTTAGTTAAATTTAAACTTGATGATCACTAAATGATCAATTTGAGAAGTTCCATAGAGTAAATGATTGATTGTGCGGAATAAAGAATCTTCAAGATGTATTTGAATGGATGTAAAATTATACTGATATCAATAAGGAGTTGTTGGCAAACAGATGCTGCAAAAATGAGTTCACTTTTTATTGAATAATACTCTTGATCTACGGGCTAGAAAACTTGTTGTTCGACTAACGTTGTTTCAAAAATCGCAAATCTCTAGAATAAAAACTTATATTAGCTTGGGTGTTCTAAGAATGATGTTACTTTAATTTGATTCCAAACAATTTTCAACTATCTTTTTCACTTTTATTGAACTTCGGGTTTTGCTTGAACTCAAATTAGTCTTGTTGCTTTCCTCGACTCATTGAAATCAACTATGCCTCGTTGTATAACTTGTTCTATAATGAGTATTCAGATTTCAATTTGAATTGTATTTGATCATGAACTGAAAAATATTGACTTTGATTCAAAGTACTTTTCTCTCTCTTATGGGTATATATGGCAACTCTCTTGATACTCTCAGTGCAATATTCAGTCGATGTTGTACATACTGGCATTTTTAGAATATTTAAATTTAAGCTTATTATACGCAAGAAGTCTTTTATGATGATTTGAACAAGTGTGGTAGACGTAATGTTTTAAAGAGGTTATTTTAATGAAATGAATCTTCAACCAGCTGTTAGCCAGAGCACCGACAAGGAAGTTTACCAAACAGGTACCTATCGCACACAAGCCTGAGAGAGAGAGAGAGTGAATCTCGCCTGCTTCCAGAGAATTGAATAGCGCAAATGAAAATTTTCATAAGAAGTGGCACGATACTGCAATATGGCAGACAATTTGAGAGCAAAAACACAGTCACAACACCTAAAACCTCTAATTTACTATAGCTTTTTTTGTAACCCATGCACCATTTATTTCATTCCGCCTCCCCTATCTTGGTAAAAATTTCAGAAATAGTATAGTGACAGACGTGAGAGAGAAACACACCCTAGACAGGGACTGTTTACTGCTTTGATTAAGACCACTCCAACCTAAAGTTTACCAGAATTTAAACGAATCTCAAATAACCTTTGATTCTAAAAAGTTACACAACTAATACCTCAAAATGACCAGAACCTCCGTCTTAGCAGATGCTTTAAACGCCATCAACAACGCCGAAAAAACCGGTAAGAGACAAGTCTTAATTAGACCATCTTCAAAGGTTATCATCAAGTTCTTAACCGTTATGCAACAGCACGGTTACATTGGTGAATTCGAATACATCGATGACCACAGATCCGGTAAGATTGTTGTCCAATTAAACGGTAGATTAAACAAGTGTGGTGTTATTCAACCAAGATTCAACATCAAGATTAACGACATCGACAGATGGACTGACAACTTATTACCAGCTAGACAATTCGGTTACGTTATCTTAACAACTTCTGCTGGTATTATGGACCACGAAGAAGCTAAGAGAAAGCATGTCTCTGGTAAGATCTTAGGTTTCGTCTACTAAATTAGTCACTTCATTAGATTAAAATTAGAATTAGATTAGATGTGATCTCTGGATGCTGTTTCAAAGATGTGAGATACGAAGCTGTTTTATGTATATTTATTTAGCATATAATAAAAAAGTTTTTAATGATTTTTTTGCATCCTTGAGTTTGTACTCGTTCCAATCACTTTGACGTTGTATGTGTATTTGTATGTTGCTATGGCTTATGTCTCGTATAAATGTTAATGTAAGACCTTGTTTAGCTACTATGTACTATGTTGAGCCGCACAATTAATTACCGACGCGGTCTATAGGCTTTACAGTCTCAAGTAATCTTTTTTTACAAACAGATAAACAGATAAACAGTGGTGCACAGATGTGTTCTCTATTTTCTCTCTGTTCAACTGTGTGACTGCGTTTCCAAGTTTGATATCTACTCCGCGCACCTCTTCAGCTACCTTCTAAAATTTTTCAAAACGCTACAGATTTCCTCACTTCTCCTCCTTCTCTGCCAAAGTGGCCGCTGAGATTTTGTTAGCGATTTCGCTAGTAACATTGAGAACGTGAAGCTCTTTCTTAGACAATCTACTGGAATAAAAAACTTTTACCTTTAAATCCAGTTAATCAATAGTTAAATTCGATACTTGAATATATTACCTTGATCACACAAAAGTCACTAATATAGACATATAATATACAAAATGGCTGCTGGTATGTACTAGCTAAGATTAAAAGTCAATTTAATGATGGGATTGACCCTGAACAAGATTAATTTGCAGATAGCCAGCGTTGTCTATGATTGTGGTTCAACAACATCAAATGTTATACAAAACAATACAAGAACAAACCACATCTCTCAGTAAATGCCAAATAGGAATATTTTACATATATGTTAATATTCCAGTGTGTTATACGCTGATATTTATATATTCAATGACTATCGGATACCACCTAGTCTCATATGACTTCAACTAAAAGAATAGAACCACCTGATTTTAATGCAAAGGGAACACAGCAGTATATCATCTCGCATCATACAATCTGATATTACCGAAGAATTGTTATACAAACTATCAGAAATACCAATAAAGCGCATTCAAGACCCTTAATTTGTAAGGAACTGACTTTTTCAATGATTAGTTACCAAGAAAAAAGGGAATTGCGACATGAAATATGAAAACATTATTTTTTAAGATCACCACAAGTGGACGATGTCTTGCAAAGCGATCAAAGGTGAAAAATCAGGGACATTAGCACATTTACTTTCTTTATACCTTCTGTTTTTTCGTATCAATCCACTATCACTCATAAAATGACAATCATCAATCGTTAAACTTTCAAATCAATGATTTACTAACATTGACTAACCCTGTCCAATATCAATTTAGAAAACGTTACCTTAGGTCCACAAGCTAGAGGTTCTAGTGAAGTCTTTGGTGTTGCTCACATCTTTGCTTCATCAAACGATACTTTCGTTCACGTTACCGATTTATCCGGTAGAGAAACCATCGCCAGAGCTACTGGTGGTATGAAGGTCAAGGCTGATAGAGATGAATCTTCTCCATACGCCGGTATGTTGGCTGCTCAAGACGTTGCCGTCAAATGTAGAGAAGTCGGTATTACTGCTGTCCACATCAAGATGAGAGCTACTGGTGGTACCAAGACCAAGACACCAGGTCCAGGTGGTCAATCCGCTTTAAGAGCTTTAGCCAGATCAGGTTTAAAGATCGGTAGAATCGAAGATGTTACTCCAATTCCATCTGACTCCACTAGAAAGAAGGGTGGTAGAAGAGGTAGAAGATTATGATTTATTTTTTGTTTTATTAAGTATTTTTACATATTTTTGGATCATTTTATATTTATAGTCTTTTAAAGAAAAAGCTGCTTAGGAAAGAATGAAAGTTACTAAGGGTGTTTTAAGTTGATGTTGTGTTACTAGTGTAGTATTCTTTTTTACTTTACATTACATATATTTAAAGTTAATAATTCTTTTTTGTTTATTATATATTATTAAATAAAATCAAAAAAGCAACGATTTTTATTTTTTTTATTGACACTTCGTTACATGAAGTGGATACACAGACATTGTATGGCTCTAAACAACTCTCAAAAATTCATTTAAAATCTAAGATTCATTTGCCACGTGACTTTATATACCCGCGGACTCTATGATTATGATATGCTCATAAGTTTGACTATGCACTAGAGTGATTAATATGCTGGATCTGTTTACCTGGAAAACGATCAACTCGCCACCATTATATCATAGGTCGATAATTAGTCAACATTGAAGGTAAACGAACAAATTTACATACAATGCCTCTGATCATACCAAAAGGTTTCAGACTGCCCGAATTGTCAAAAAGTTTCATCTTGATGACTTCATTCTTAGCAAGATTGGGTTTTCTTGCTTTTGGATTGTACCAAGACAAGTATATGAAATTACCATACACTGATATTGATTACTATGTTTTTACGGATGCTGCTAGTTATGTTTTTAACAATGAATCACCATACTCAAGAGAGACTTATAGATATACTCCACTACTAGCATGGATCTTATGGCCAACTAACTATTGGTTTGAATTTGGTAAGCTCGTCTTTGTCCTTTGCGATTTAATTACAGGATATTTGATTATAAGAATATTAGAGAAGAACAAGAAAAACACAAGCTTGTCATTAATATGGCTTTGGAATCCAATGGTTATTACTATCAGTACCAGAGGCAGTTCGGAAAGTTTATTGACAATTGTCATTATGTTGTTAGCATACAATTCAATCTTCTTGAATGTATATTGGGCTGGTTTGCTCCTGGGTTTGGCTGTCCACTTGAAAATATATCCATTTATTTATGCGCCTGCAATACTATTAACAATCGATCCAAAGCAACCCTTATATCAACCAATAACTTTGAAAAGAGTCCAGTTTATATTATGCTCTGCAATATCATTTGTTTCATTGACCGCAATCATGTATAAGATTTACGGTTACGAGTTTTTGTACGAGGCATATCTATATCATTTGACACGTCTCGACCATCGTCATAATTTTTCTGTTTATAATGTTTTATTATACTTCAAATCATTCACCAATAAATCGGCTTTTGACCTCTTGAATAGATTCAATATCCAAATAGAAAAATTGGCTTTCTTTCCACAATTGCTTTTGAGTTTAGTGTTGATCCCATTGAAATTATCAAAAATTAATTTGGCTTCCTGTTTATTCATTCAAACATTTGCATTCATTACTTTCAATAAAGTAATAACATCACAATATTTTATTTGGTTCTTATGTTTGTTACCTATCTACCTTTCAACCACCACTATTTCGGTTAAAAAAGGATTAGTTTTAATTTTAGGATGGTGCATAACACAGGGTTTATGGTTATGGTACGGTTATAGATTAGAGTTCCTTGGTGAGTCAGGAATCTTTACGTATGGAATTTGGACTTCGAGTTGCTACTTTTTCATCTGGAATTGTTACATGCTTGTTACATTTATCGATGATGTGAAGTTGCAAGGTAAGTATATTGCGGTTAAAAAAGATAAATAGCTATAACATGTATATAAAACTAATCTAAATGCTGTATAATAAAGACTCAGGTCTAAGCCTAAGAACACCCTTCAATTATCCTTTATCTTGCAAATGGTATATCCCATGTTTATCTCCTTCCTAATCCGGATAGACAATTAATAAACACACGAACACGAATCTGACTTTAACCTGAATTCTGACCCACGCTCGTCCCGAAATAACCAATTTCAGTTCCATTAATCATGTCTTAGACGTGTTTGAGTTCATGAACAGTTTATATTCTGATCAACCCTCTCGTTCCCTAGACATTATCTGCTCTATATATTAACTAATTACATTGAATTACTTTATAGGCTGTTTAATTGGGCATTGTTAAACTAGCTATAGAGACGAATTTCATTTTTCTCTCGAGAAATACATTTTTTTCTATACTTCATATTGTTTCAATTTGATCAAGAGAGCATCGAAACTGATCTAAACAGTTATATAAAATAATCAGACGATGGAAAACTTTGAAGTGAGACCTAAATCGTTTACCATCAAGTGGATTGATGTCCCAGATAATTCGACTGTTCAATGGGAGATTAAACCTTCAAAGAGATCAATCAACTTTGGCATATATAGATACAACAAGAGTGATCTACCGGCAAATAACACTCTCCACCTATCACAGCAACATTCTTACAACAGCAATTCTCGTCACAGCAACTCCCGTAATTCAAGTGCTCCAAACTCTTCATCAACAACAACCTCTGAGAATTTAAGCCTTGATGAAGTGAATGCTGTTCCTCATAAAATGTTTAGCGTTCTGCATCAAAGCATGCGGGATTCATTTGATTCTATCAATTCATCGGCGAACAACCAAGGAGTTGAACCAAACAGTGTCTCAGGGTGCTCGTTGAATTTAATTAACAACAGCACGAATTCGTACTCTCCAATAGAATCAAGAAAGCGTGGTGACAGTTTTTCATCAATGAAGAGTTTTAGTTCAGAGAACATACCAAGTTTGTTGGAAGACAAGATGGATAAACATTTAGCTAAGGAACAATGGATTGGTAGATGTGAGGGTGACCATCTGGTTACTGGGTCACTCAAAGTTATTGAAGCTGGATTATTTGCCTTTGTCTTCGATAACACCTTTAGTAGGCACAAATCTAAAAAGATTATGTTCCAACAATACATTGAAAATTCACTATCTACAGATCAGACTGAAACGATTATTTTAACTCAAGCGCAACTAATCCAAAATAAACAATCTGAAACAAGCCCATTACCTGGATCACAACATTATCAACTGCATACAATCAGCGAAGATTCACTTCTAGAAAGCAACGACGAAAGAAATACAGACACTAAAGATATGAAAACCGACAAGTTACAAGAGCAAAATCCATTAAAAGTGCCGTCACAACCGGTTCTAGTTTCACCACCATCACTGCCAGCGATCCCACAACCACTGATTACACCACCACCTAAAACCACAACTCCAGCGTCAAGTACTAAGGTTCAATTCAATTTACCAGAGAAAGAAGAACAAACTGCTAAAGGAAGTACATCTGTTGTCAAAGTTAAAGGTGGTCAATATCTACAAGGTTTCCTTTTGAAGAAAAAAAGAAGAAGATCTGGTGGTAAGAAATTCACCAAGAGATTCTTTGTTTTGAACTTCAAGTATGGTGCATTAGATTACTACTTCAGCGACGTTACCAATAACATACGTGGTAACATGTATATAAAGAACGTTGTCATCTCAGCAGATGCTAAACAGTTGATGTTTTATTTGGATTCGGGTATTGAACAATGGGTTTTGAAAGCTTTTGATAAAAATGATTTTAACGTTTGGGTTCAGGCTTTTAACTTTATCAAGAAACAAAACAAGCAGGACCCTTACTCAATGGAAGGCCAACCATTACCGGTTTCTGTTGATTCATTAGCAAATATTGATAACGTTTTAGATACAGAAGGTCTTGACGGGCCTAGAGTCGGTAGAAGTACTAGTATTCAGGGTGGATTGAATCCACATTTCAAGCTTGTTGAAGAAACTATTGCTTCAGTTAAGGAACTGTCCGAGAATTTATTAGCTTACAACAAGTTACAAAAACAACAACAGGATAATACTAAAAGACCAGGTATTGAAAGAAAAGGTTCTATGTTCTGGAAAAAGAAGAAGGACAGAGATTCATTCAACTCAGCTACATCACCTCTTCAGTCACCTTCCGGCTCTGACACCGAGAATGTGGCCAAGAATTTTGATTTGAACAGCAGCCTTATAGGTACAAACGCAAGTAGCCATACTCTCAATTCTTCAAATTCACAGCCAAGCATTCCTGTGCTGTCAACGGCACCTCCACAACTCGAAGAACTTGTTGAAAAAATCAAACAATTGGAAATTCAATACACATTGTTGATGAATACTGAGACCAGTAGAGGCTTTAGTAGACCACCACTTGGATCACCATCCAGATCCAGAGGCCCTTTGAGTAGATCAAATACTGCTGCCACCTCGATCATTTCACAAGATTTTTTTGATGCTCAAGAATACTTTGATGAAATGAGTCAAAATGTTTTTATGGTTGATTCAAATGACGAAGATGAAGAAGACAATGAAGATGAACAATATGAAGATGCTCAATCATCAAGAAAATCTAGAGAAAATAGAAATAATGATGCAGGCCCCATGACAAATATGTTTAATGATGACAATCTGAACGTCTTGGATTCAACTTCCAGTTCATCCTCATCTGCAGACGAGGATGAAGAAGCTATCATTGCGCCTTTTGTAAATGGCAGTACTTCGAAAGACGCGACAGCAGTTGTAACCACCTCCACAGAAAAAGAGGGCACTTCTATTGCTGACTACAACAAAGAAGCTACTGAAAGAGATTTATACCCATTACCATACACCAAGAAAATTGAATACCGTAAAGATATTAAGCCAAGTGTTTGTGAACCTCCGTCATTAATCGCATTTCTTAGAAAGAATATCGGTAAAGATTTATCTACCATTTCAATGCCTGTTTCAGCCAACGAACCTCTAACGTTTTTACAAAAATACAATGAATCATTTGAATACGTCAAGTTACTGGATGAAGCTGCTAGATGTCCAGCAAATACTGGTGAAAGAATTCTGAGAATTGCTTGTTTTGCAATCAGTTATTTATCTTCATACAGAGCTAAAATGAGGAACAACCGTAAACCGTTCAATCCATTGCTTGGTGAAACCTATGAATTAGTGAGAGACGATTTGGGTATTAGAGTTATATCGGAAAAAGTGATCCACAGACCATCTGTATTTGCGGTTCATGGTGAGTCTTCAAATTGGACAATCGATCACATTTTGTCACCTGCTCAAAAGTTTGGTGGTAAATCAGCAGAAGTTTCAATTCAAGGTGAATTGATCCTAGCATACAAAAACGGCGAAGTTTACAAATGGACTCAGCCGGTCACATTATTGAAAAACTTAATCGCCGGCGAAAAATATTCAGAACCTTATTCTTCAATCACTATATTGAGTAACACCGGTTACAAAGCAACTGTGCATTTCAAATCTGTTGGTATATTCTCAGGTAGATCCGAAGAACTGTCAATCCGTGCAACAGATCCAGAAAACCGTCAGCTACCTTTGGAAATTCATGGTTCGTGGACAGACAGCTTAAAATACAAGGATACTGATAAAGTTATTTGGAAAGCCAATCCACTAGTTCCAAACCACACAAGTAAATTTGGGTTCACTGAATTCGCTGCCAGTTTAAATGAAGTCACTGAAATTGACGAACAAAGTGCACCAACAGATTCGAGATGGAGACCTGACCAGAGACAATACGAAGCTGGCTTGTTAGACGAATCTGAGAGACTCAAAGTGACGATGGAATTGGATCAAAGAAAGAGGAGAAAAGACATTAATGGGCTTGATGTTGTTCACAAGCCTGCCTTTTTCAAACAAACCGGTAAAGGTGATTTAGATTGGGAGTACATTGAAGGCGAGAATAATTATTGGAATAGAAGAAAAAGAGGTGATTGGGAAGGACTGTTGAAGTTGTGGTAGTTTTGACCCAACCGTACTGATAAGCTATATAACTCTTGTTAAATGTAGAATGTATTTTATTGTTGACTACGTAGGTCAAAGGCTACTAAAATGAAATAAAGTGGAATATTACTTATTGATAAGGGCTTTCGCTTTAAAAAGTTATGGAACGAAAAAGTAGAGAATGGATATTAAAGAATATGGTAGTATAAAATAAATCTACCAACTATATAAAAATGTTATGGAATGCTACAAATTGTCAAAATAGACAAGAAAAACTGCATGCAGAACACAAAGTTAGGCCCAATGCACATAAGTCAAAAAAAGAGAATATATGCACTCATTTTCAAAAAGTTTGATTTAAATACAAAAAAATTTGTATGGAAAAAACCACTTAATTGTTGTCGTGGTGGTGCAAACCGATTTCTCTAATATAATATTTATGGTTATAACCACCAGTAACGACAACTTGAGGTCCATGATGCGCGTGATGTCCTAGGGCAGCTCCTGTTAATGGAGAAGCAACAGCTTGCTCAGAAGATATTGAACCATCAATACTGAACCCAGGAATTTCATCGTTTGAATGATTCACCTGCAAGAATCCAGAAGCTGTGGCACTACTATGGGCATGCAAATATGGACTTAGCAAAGGTGACAGCATTTCATCAACCCCAATCGCTTCTTCAATTGCATCTTCAATAGCTTCTTGGATGATCTCATCTTCTTTTGACAAATTCATAAAGATGAAAGATGAAAAAATCATGATGATACCTAAGTAATAATCAACGGACGTGTTAACAACTTTGTAAAACAGGGAATCACAGATCATACTAACAGGTATAGCCGTTGATAATGATAATGAAGTGATTAATGGAGAGGTTAGTAAAGAGGCTATGATTGAGCAATAATCAGAAATACAGTTCAAGAATCCTGAAACAAAAATGATCAAAAAAACAGTGCTGTTTTCTGGTAAGGAAAATTCTTCAAATCCAACGTAGTCAGCAAAAATCAATAAAGGAAAAATCAAAACCAAAGTGAAAATACCCAAATAGGTAAAAATCAATTTATCGTTCTCAGGTGATGTTTCTTCACCCATTTTAACACGAAGTAAAACCAAATAACATGAATATAGGAATGCTCCAAAGATTGCAAGGAAATCACCAAGTAATGGATTTGCCAATTCGGATGAAGTATTATCGGATTCAGACTTATCACTAAATGTAATTAACACAATACCTGATATACTGGCCACAATAGATATTACTTTAGACATGGTGAATGTTTCCACTTTGCACAATGATCCCACAATCAAAGTGAAGAAGGAACTCGTTGTTGCAAAAATGGTTTGATTTGAAGCACTTGTATATCTTAAAGAAATTGTAGCACATGAAGCATTTCCAAAATAGATTAGTGCAGCTTGACAAGATAGCACCAACATTTGGTTCCTTGATAATTGCATCGTTGGTGTATGAATGATGTTATCAGCTTCTTCATTATCTGAAGAGTTTGTTGATCCGTATGCAGCTATGCTATCTGATAGATGAATCTCTTGACATTTACCAAAAATCCACATACTAAATAGATTTTTGAAATAGTTGAAACCATGACCCAACCCAAATATCATAAAAAACGAACCGTTGATATACGCAACAAATAAAGGGTGTACATAATCGTCATTCTTCATCACGTTATTTGTTAGTTGAACGGCGACGACCCAAGTGGAGACAACCATAAATAGATAAAATAAACCTTTCAGCCATTTCTTACGTTCTTCAGTTTTGATGATATCAACAACTTCATCGTACATTTCTTCGTCTGTAATCTCCAGCATAGGATCTTTCAAGATTGGTGATCTAATTATTCCATGGACATTTGCTGGGGATCTTAATAGGATCACAGGAGACCTCAGTCTAGGTGATTTAGCTGATAAACTTCTGTTTGTTAGTGGTGGACTATTGCTCATTTCGGTGCTTTATATGGAAAGGGGGTGTTTTATTTTGGAACCTCCGGATAGTGTTGAAGTACAAAATTCCTTGTTAGAACGGAGTTTTGATTATTCTCCAATTATAGTGAGGCCGGTTGCGTCTTTGAGATATTTCACAATATCACTGATCAGTATGAAGAAACTTTAGTTTCAATTGTTATTATCAACTTATGCAGTATAATTAATTGGTTGATATCAATTCAAAAAAAAAAAAAAAAAAAAAAAAAAAAAGAAAAAAA
>PPKI02000080.1:0-48792 GCA_003707645.2 Ogataea trehalophila
TATGACATTGATATTGTTGTGGCTTATTTTATAAATACCACAAATTTGAATCAATTACAGAGAATCTCACTCTGAATAAAAGTGAGGTTCTGACATAATGTTTTCTCAATCCTCGATATAAGATAAGGGATAAGAAATGGAACAATAGATAAGGGATAAAAAGGGACAGTTAGTTAACTGTAGTAGGGATGAGAATGTAGGATGGATACCTTACAAATAACAACAAATTGGTCGGATGGTCTAGTTGGTTATGGCATCTGCTTAACACGCAGAACGTCCCCAGTTCGATCCTGGGTTTGATCAATCTTAATTTTTTTATTGTGGCACAAACTTATTTGAAGTCATCCTAGTTTTTTTGTTATCAACCAGCCTCTCACCGTAGCCACACCAGCCTCCTCGCAGTGGTGCCACTATCATCAGCCACTATCATCAACCACAATAGTCATCTTTTCTTGTTTGTTTATTGCCATTCGCTATTTATTAGCAGTATTTCTATCTCTGTTTTAATCAGAGATTAACTTTCAAATTGGTTTCATCCGTTAGCCTGTTCTTTATGGTTGGAACTAAATTGTTTATCCTCCTCCTACTGTTTCCAAGCAATATTATATTGACCCTCCACTTTTGAAAGAATCATCATTATTTTTTACCATTGCTATTTGCACTATCTGAGATTAGCTCTATTCCATTGTTAATTAAAACATATACAATAACAATTATACCCCAATAATATATAGTTCTATTTATCAATCTCTAATTATATTATTATTCCCTTTCTTATAAAAAACATAGTCATTATATTTCGTTAGATAAATATATGCTCTAGTTATACCAAACGACCTGTTTCATCATTTGAATCCACTTATTGAAATAAATGAAAATAACTTGATATACTTTTATAAGTTTATGAACAATGAGTTATTACAACAATTCGAATTATCCGGTGAGTGATTTCAACACCAATCCTCAACACCAAATGCCGCTGCAACAACAACAACAACAGCAAACTTCTTTTGCTTCCTTATTAGCAAATGCAGCTGCTCAACAAAATCTTGCGCAACCTCAACCTTCATTAAACTCACTAAATACAAATCTTTCTGCATTATCAAGTGGAACTCAAACGGGCCCATCGACTTCTTCTCCGTTATCCTACAACTCTTTGTTAAGCGTTCAAAGGGGTCCAACGAACCAATCTCCAGGTTCTTTATATAGCAGCTTAGCAAGTAATGGGAACGCTATCCACAATTTCTCATCTTCATTACCAAGCTCAACATCTTCATCAGCCTCATCAACATACCAATCATTAGTTAACTCTTCTCCACAGTCATCAATTGCATCATTATACACTTTACAAAGAGCAAGATTCATGTCATCAAAAGGCTTTGAATTAGAAGATGATATTGAATTTTGCCCTGAAATTCCAAACAGTTCCAATCTACAGATTTCGTCATTACTATCCAACAATAACAGCACCAACCATAAGTTCAACCCTTATACATCATCAATGTTTAGTCCTCAAACATCACCAAATGCAACCGCCAATTCACAAACTTTCCCATTAAGCCCAGAGACACTAAATGCGCCAACATTATACTCCAAAGTTGCTGGAAGTGGTAATACACCCTCGAATCCAGTTTCACCAATCAACAGAGTTGGTAGCCCTAGATCAAACACACCAAGAGTTAAGAAGATTTTAGAAATCGTTAATCCTCATACAGGAATGCGGATTGGATCTCCCCAAGCTAGTCAGGCTCAAATTGCCAAATGATCTCTGTTTTTCCGGTTGCTAATTTGATACATTTGTTTAATATTTCTGTTTTATTTTGCTTTTTTGTTTTGGGTAATTTATGTGTTTAGTAGCTGTCGGTGTTTGGATGTCTTCTTTTTTTTCTCATTATATCATAAATTGTGTGTCCGTATGTCTTCTGGAAAGATATTGATTGTATTTTCAATTTTAAGGAAACAGATGGGATTATTTTTGTTTTTGTTTTTCAGGTACACACAATCATTTGTTTGCTTGGTTTTGTTTGTTGATTTGATTTTCTTTTTGAAACTCTTTGATTTTGTCTCTCCTCCCTCACCTTCCCTTATTTTGTCAAATACTTTACTGTTTTTTATACTTTAGATGTTTGTTTAATTGCCTGGTTGGTTGAACATCACTTTTTGCTCTCCAACTTGTGGCATTTTATATAACTCTTTTTTTACTAGTTTCTTGTATTTTTAATACTAGTGTTTATCCTTATAAGAATATCAAAGCTGTACGTATTGTCATATATTTCTATAACATAAAAAAAAGATCCAGAGGTACACAAACTACAAAAGGACACAGGTAGTTGTGTACAACATTTAAAGTGTCATACATATAAATGACCCTCACAAAAGAAATCAAAATTTTCCAAAATATCGTTTAGTTTTAACTAGTGCGATTAAACCTCCAGATTATAGACAGATCTATAGGGAGAGACAAGTGCCAAACAAAATATAAGTGTTGTGTTCAAATCCGCTTGGATACCTGATATATCCCAAGACAAATAAAATAGTTGATACAAGGCCAATACATTTACCCATCAGAAATAAAAACAAAAGAATGGCTTCAAAATTCAGAAATTCAAGTTGGTTGAAAACAAATGGTTTTGCACCACAGGTTTTCTTGTTCAGAAACATTGAATCTGGTCAAGTTTTATATTCACAAACACCACATCTAACTGAATATCAAATACAACAACAATTCTTCAGACCAAATTGGGAAAACCGTAAACCTAACAAGAGAAGAGATATCTGGAGACCAATGGCTGTTGTTCAATTTGAAAGTTACCAAACTGCCATTCAAGCATACCATGGTTTAGTTGAACTAAGATACATGAGACAAGTTACAAAACATAAAGAAGCTGAAGCCTTGAGAAAGAGAAATGAATACAATCAAATTTGGTACAGTGGTCAGTACAGACCAACGTGGGCACAAGAAGCAGCTAGTGATGTTTCGTTAGTTATCGATGAATTGAAGCTAGGTAAGACAAAGATTTACTGGGATTCATTGTGGAGAAAAGGTGACGATAAACATTGGAACACAGATATTGTTGAACATGTGGAAATGGAGCGTGTTAGTCCTAGAGAAAAGTATGTTGTTTTGAACGAAATAGTCCAACAAGGGTTGAAAGAGTTGAGAGAGCAACTTGGACAACAACAGAAAGAAGGACAATTGCCACAAGCAGATGAACCTGCTAGATTGACCGTTAATTAATTTGACCTATTAGAAAAATCCACCTCCAAAAAATGGAGAAAGCGGTTCAGGGGGGGGGGGAATAGAAAGAAGAGTGCTTTGCCTCAGTTTTACATTTGTATATATATTACCTTTACTTTGTTTGTTAAAGGGGACCTGAAAAACTTGGACTATAGCCTGATGTTTTATTCTTTATGAATCTCTAAATGCTTATCCGTTACATAACTTTATATACCTTTAATTTGCATGTATAAGTTATTCGAAATATTAATCGGGGATTAGAAGTTAATGATTTGAGCAAAACTAGTAAAAAACGTCAAAGAGGGTAAAATGTATATTATATTATTTATAAAATCATAGCTGTGAGCTGCCACCATGTATCAAAAAATATCAATAGAAAGAAAAAAAAACACATAGATAATAAAAAAACAAGAATGATGGAGATACAATGAGGTAAATGGCAATGGGAGAAGAATAGAAACAAAAAAAAAGATGAAGAATGATCCATATCGATTCTTAATGAACGTGAAAAAAATAAATATATCAATACATATAAAACAGAGACAAGTAAAAATAAACAGGCACCGTTTCATTAAGAAAAAAAAATAAAAGAAAACTTATTCATCACAGCGGCTGCTTAAAGTAGAAATATGAAAATTAAGAGGTATTGTATGAATTTGTGAGTTTAAGAAGGGCATCAATGACATTAGAAAATAAGTGGAATTGAAAAATGAATAAAGAAAAAAAAATTAGAAATGAAAATTGTTATTATTTTATGAAAGGAAAAGATGATCTGTTTATTTCTCTTTTCTTCCCTTGACAGCATTTTCTCTTGAGTTCATTTCATCTCTACGCTGTTTATTCTTCAATTTTCTATCACTTAAGAATTGCTTATATTTTGCCAAAGTAATTTTTTCTTGTTCTTCTTTATACTCATCAATTCCATGGTATGTTGTGTTGAACAACTTATCCCAGAATGTGAAGAATGGTTGTGAGAAATTAGATTTGACACCGAAATGTTGGTGATGAATATCATGATAGATTGAATTATTTGGGAAAACAATTTGGAAAATATCGTATGGGAAGGCATAGCCACAATGATCATCAACGGTTTTCATCGTTGAAAAGGAATACAAAAATGTAGCTTCTCTTGGACTCAAAAATGTAATGAAACCAGCAATACCAGTTCCTAAAGTATCCAATAAAAACCCTTCAACAGGATCATTGAATAAAGCACCAAATGCATATGGGACATATAATCTATGATGTCTTGAATGGAATCTCTTATATAGCCATTTATTCACATGCATGGCTCTATGTAGCATATATTGCCATGAATCTATCAAAATGAACGCAACAACAATCTTGAACAATGATTTTCCGTACCAGTAGAACAGATAAAAGATCCAACTTGGTAAATTCTTGATTGGGAAACTGTTTTTCCATTCCCAGATTTCAGCGTTTTCATAACCAGTCATTGGGACTGGATCTAGTTTATAAATAACACCACCAACAATCGTCTGAATAATATGTTGCAAAACAACATCTCTTAGAACAACAGCCAAAGTAACTTGATTTCTACTCAAAACTTCTTCACTTGGGTGGATTCTATATTTCTCAGCTAATTCATAAACGTCAATCAAATGGAATATCGTTGAAACAACCCAATAAACAACGATTGGTGCAATTAGAGCTAATATACCATCCGGTAATCCTGCTATCAAATCTGGTTTTGTAACGTAAAATTCAGCAGGTTTGATTTTTGAATCTATTTGAGCCAAGTCAGCTGGATTAATAATCATTGAGAAAAGACTGGCCATTTTATTAGTGGAATTTGGAGATAGCATTATATGAAAAAAATTGTTTGTTTCTTATTTCTTGTTATGTTATCACTGGAACGGTTGATATTAAGATAAATCGAAAGAAAAGAAAATGAACTGTATGAATGATAATTTTGTACAATGAAAAATGCCAAAAAAATGTTGTATGGAAAAAAATAGTGGTCTGTTGATCTACTATTTTTTTTCTGCAGCCGTGGAACGGGTATTAGCTGATATAAACAATATTGTATTGGAACAGCAATAGTGGGTGACTTTTTATACAAATGATAGTATACTAAACTTATCAATCAAATGGATATTTATATAATGATGGTAGATACTATGCTGATTTTATACTTGACCTTAGCTAAGTTTTTCGAAATCACGGAACTATAAATTGAGATATTCGGCTATTAAAAGGTGATAGATGTATGTTAACTAATAGTTGATATTATTAATATATGAAATGAAGATAGATCAATATGCACAATGCCGAGTAATCAAGACAGTATTAAATGGGAATTATGTCAAATGTTGGTTGAACAAATGCAAAATAAACGGGTTTGAATACTTATTTATTCTTTAATAGTACGAGAAAAGCAAAGAAAAATAAAGCACCTCACTTTTCTTTTAGATGTTTTTGTTTTCCGTGTTTTTCTTTTGTTATTTTTCTTTCCTAGACCATCGACGCGTCGGCTGGGTATATGCGTTTTTTTTTTTCATTCAGTTTTAAAATAAGGGATCCCAGATCCTTGTTCTACAGATATACTTAGTATCTTGTAACCTAATACAGCTTGCTACCCTCCTTACTCACCATCTCCTCTTCATCGTACACTGCGCTGTATATATCATCGTCATCATCAAAATAATCGCTATAAAACCGCTCCAGCTGTTCAAACAAAAATATACCCACACAACTGATCAAGCAACTCACTGCGAAACATTTATCGAACCAAACATCAATAAACATGAAATTTGACGTATTTCCACCACTAGTACTTGGTCGTCCATTCATTATTGCCATTGAAGAAGTATCCAGTTGTAAATGTTGTTGAGCTGTAGGATCTAAAGAGTCAAAATGATCTAAATGGTTAGATAAAGTATGTGCGTTCATCATTAGCGTTGTTGCCAATAGATAAATACCTGTTAGTTCACTGATGATCAATTCAATAATTAACCCTGCAGATGAAGAAGAAGTGGAAGAAGCCCTATGTTTTGAATGAGTGAGTGCTGCCGATGATGATGAACTAGATGATAAACCAATTGAAGGAATGAACTTTTTAAATTTATGAAAGGTGTTAATGACGCTTTGGAAGGACAATAAAAACAAACCTATTGATAGAATCAGACTAATATTGGTAGCCAATGCATCGACATCATAATCTTCTTTACCAAACTTAATGACTAATTTCGCTAAAGAAACAGCCAAAGCGTCAGATGCAACTGAAGGAACAGGGAGTTCATCTCCTGAAATTGTAGAGTTTTGTTTTGAATAATAATACTCATCTAACAAAATAAATGGCAATTTAAAAATCAAAATACTGATAATCTTATAAATACAAAAAAAGGCAAATAAAAGTTTGTAAACGTTACCAAACTTCCCACTCAAAGTGTTTGTATGTGTTTGCATTTTGTAGTGTTTGATCAAGTATGAAACGTCCTCAACTAAATCTAATCTCATTTGATTCAAAGCTTTTATTTCATTTTTAAGTTCATTGTTCTTAGCAGACAAAGGTAATGCAGCCAATTCCTCATTTCTCAAAATAATCAAATTATCCGTTGTTTTCAAAGTGTCAACAAGTTTAGAAATATCGTTTTTCTTGACAATTTTGTACTTTTTGAAAAAGGTATAGAAAAGGGATGATATCGTACCCATACCGTTCAAAACTGCTAAGCATGTAATACCAAACAATGTGATTTCCATTAATGCTTCTTGAATAAAACCAATTTCAGCATTTGAATTACTTCTAGTTGATGAGAATATAATATCATTTATTCCTTTGAAACCTATAGTCCAAGTGACTAAGGCGGATATAAATGCAACAAACCGCTTTTTCAATGAAAAGTTCAACTTCATTGGGAAATTAAGTATTATATGTGTAAGTAACAAACTTGGTATAATGTAAGCTAGTAGTAAAATTAACAGGATTAAAGTGACGGACCAATCTAGTTTACGTGCTTTTGAATTACCAAATTTAATAATCTCAAAAAAAACAAGTGAGACAATCTGTAATGATAACGATATAGTTATATTGAACAAAAGTTGCTTTAATCTATTAACTAGCACTTCTTCCCTCTCGCTGGTCGTTGTTGTTGTTGTTGTTGTTGTTACTGAAATGGAACTCAAAATTCCTGTTGTTGGTTTGGGTTTCAATGTATCTGTCCTGTTGCATGATACTTCAGCAGGTAAATGGTTTAACTGGCATTTAAATTGTAAAGCAGTCAAATCATCATTCAATGATGCTATCAGTTTTTCGTTGGCTACCATTGTCCCCGATGAATTCATAGTTGTTGATGAAGTGTATGTCAAGTATGGCAGCAAGAAACGATGGATTATCTTGAGCGAAACCTGATAGTTGATCAGATGAGTTAAAACGAGTGGAATCGTACTGATTAATGTTTTAAACATCTTGCAATAATCAGTTGGTGTATTTTATATTATATGAATGTGTAGTATCTATAACACATCAAAATAATTAGTATGTAAACCGCTAATCAATCACTTTTCTCTATCTCCATCGTTATAAGATTCTTGATACGATGTAATCAAAAACCCAATATTTGTTGTACACACAATAAACCGAAAACGTAACTGGTATCATGTGCACAGCCTTTTCGATTATGGTTCATTATTTGAGAAACTGATCGATCTAACTGTATAGTCATTATTAATTAGTATTATTAAAACAAAGGGTCACACACAAAGATATATATATACACATATAAGAATCAGTTATAAGCTTTTTCATCAATCCAACTACTCAAAGCTTCCATTTTACCCTTGAAAAAGTTACCTTCAAGGAAATCAAAGTTACCTTCTAGTAATTCAAATCTGAACTCACCGTTTTCAAAACTGGCAACTAGGTTTTCTTTCAAAGAGTTAGCATTTTGCGACTCTTCGCTATTTTCATCATTTAGTCCACTTTGACCACCACTGATTTCATTCAAGTTTTTCAAACTGATCTTGTGTAATTTTGTAATTTCATTTTTAAGCATTTCTCTAATCTTCGCTGGCTTTTTACTAGTGAATAAATCTGACTTATTACAAAAGACACCAAAATCAATACCATTTGGAATGGATTCAGTGTATGGTAATAGTTCTATTAGATCTTTTGCCACTAAATTACAATACTCATCATTGAATTGAGCCGAATCGATTAAATATATAACACCTTTCAAACTGTAGATGTTTTTGGAGTTTTTTAAAAATGGGAATAGGAACAGACTTTTCAATTTTTCATTACCTGGGAAATCAATCAATCTGAAAACACTAGGTCTAGCATGATCACGACCAAGTTTGAAGTCACCTTCATTTGGTTCCATTGAACTAACTGTTAATGTTGGAAGTTTGTTATCTTCACTTGTTAGCAACTCAAACAAATTAGTTTTCCCACTGTTTTTAGGTCCAAGAATCAAATATGTTGGTGGTGTACTGCTAAATATAGAATCTTTATTGTAGATTAATGAGGTTACGATAATGATCAATAGAGAAATCGCCAATGTTATGAAGAAGGATGATGAGGATGATCCAGACTGAACAGCGTCGACAATTGGTTCTTTTATACTTTGATCCATCTTGCCGTTGTATATGAATATATGTATATTATGAATCTATTTATCAGCGTAATATGTAAAATATAATATAGGATCTATTGATACATTATCTTGGACACAAGTGAACGAAGCACTAGTAAACTAAACACCTCTTTCAGTTTGAATAGATAGTTGAAAAGTCCAAATGACAAAAACACAAGTGCGTTGAAAGATTAATCGTGCAACGAAAAAAAAAGAGGCTGAAGACTCTGCCCGCTTTTTGGAAATGACAGTTAACTATTTGCTCTCACACCTTAAGCTCTCTTTCTTTCACCCCCCTTTCTTGATAATATATCTTTACAAAATTGAAGTGTAAGTAAATTTTTTGGAAAAGACTAATCAATAGCCAATTTATTTAAACATATATAGATATATTTATATTTCCATAAATATTATAATGAAAAAACAAGGAAGAAGTATGGTGGAACGTAATTAAGAAAAGAAACAAGAATGAAGTTTCGAGAGTTCAAAAGCAAGAGAGTTGAATAATAGAAAATCAAAAAAAAAACACTCATTTCTCAGAAACAACTTCATCAGCTTCAGATTTACCAGAATCTGAGTCCTTTCTTGGAACTCTATGAGTCAAATGTGAGTTATGTGTTCTTAATGGAGCCACGGCATCAATAACTTGTTCGTACTCAGTATCAACGTTACCAAGTGGACCTTGGAACCACTTTTTAGCATCAAAGAAGTACCACCCACCAGCAAAAATAAAAACAGCACCCAAAATAACAACGGTATAGTTCATGTTTTCTTTATTAACCGGCATGTAGTTAGGGAAGACAAAGACAATAGAAACAAAAACGGTCCATAAACAAGCGTAGAACATAACTGGTTTTGAAACTATACCCATATGGAAAGGACCCCTTTCGACACCCATTTTTTCAGCGTTTAATGCAAACGCAGCAATAACAATAACATACGACCAATCGGTACAGATAGCACAAGCAGAGAAGATAGCGTTCATGGCAATGGTGGAACCTAGATTAATCAAACATAAACAGGAGTTAACAACAACGATTAACCAAACACTCTTAACTGGAGCACCGGTTCTCTTATCCAAGTCGTAAAAGAATTTGGAAGCTGGGAATAAACCATCTCTGGCAAATGACCAAATAGATCTTGAAGTGTAACAAGTGGCAACGGCACCACAAAACCAAAGGATAAGAAAAGCTAGAGCTAAGAAGGCAGTAGCCCCAGTTTTACCCATTGAGTAATCAAAGATATCGACAATTGGTTGACCAGTTGATGAGCTTGCCAAAATTGTGTTGGAGTCACCCATACATAGAGTGAAAACAATGACTAAGACCCAACCTAAAACAGCAGTGGTGGTTAATGCAGAAGCGATAGCTAATGGAGTCTTGTAGGCTGCGTCATGGATTTCCTCTGACATTCTCGATGTGGCATCATAACAAGTCATAACCCAAGAAACGTTCAAGAAACCAAACAAAAATGCCCATCCGTCAGCATCCCAACCGGTGGAATTGATAACTTCGCCAAATGTGTAACTTCTAGAATTGATATCTGGACATTTAACCAACATGGTAACAATCAAAGCTATAGTGGAAACAATGTTAACGATACAGTAGTATTTGGTAATACTTGATAGAACAGAACCCGGTAAAGAATTGATAGCACCATGGGTAATAAGAATCAAAATAGAGACAGCAGTGATATGGCCTCTCGTTGGAACATAACTATAATCCGAATGCATTGAGACAGTTTGTAAAAGTAAAGTTGCTGCACCAAAATCGGTGGAGCAGGCACCGGTCAACGCCCCAACTAAGTATAACCAACCGTCAATCCAACATAATAGAGGAACCCATTTTTTATCAACAACGTGAGTCAAAACATAGTACATCCCACCAGAAGTTGGGAAACAAGAGGTGATTTCAGCAACAGACCAAGCAATACACAAACAACCAATGGCACCAACAAACCAACACCAAACACCGGCAGCTGGGCCACCAGACCATAGTGGATATAGATAAGTGATGGAAATGGTACCCATTAAACCAGAGATTGATAAGGCAAAGGAGAAGGTTGATAACATACCATATTCTCTCTTGAATTCTTGTTTATAACCTAGATTTGCCAATTCAGCTGCATCGGCATCTAATGGCATACCATCTGGTGACAGAACTGTTTTTATTTGAGCTTCTTTATCGTTGCTCATTTTGTTCTTAATATACTGATAATGAAATGTACTATTGTTGAATAGAGTGCAGAAAATATGACAATAAATCTAAAAAAGAGTAAAGTAGTTAGAAAGTTCATAAAAATAGTGTTTTTATCAGGACCACCGGATGTTTAATACTATTTATATTCTCCATTTGGGGATCGAGGAATCAAATAAGATTTGATGAATATGTAATATTACACTGAAAAAAATAAAGAACCAAAAAAAAAGAACTTTCGGCTTTCTTAGACCAACTGCACACAATCAACCAATCAGCCGTGCAAAAGAGAGTGAAAGAGAGAGAGAGAAATTCAGGAAAAGTATAACTTGCGTCTACTAAGTATTTTACTGTTGTATTGATCCACCAAGGAAGATTGAATGGACACCGGTAACACATAGTGTTAGCGAAAATAATTGAGATTTGTCAAAGTGAGAAAAAGAATAATCAATAAAAAAAAGCAACAATGGAAAAAATTCACATACGGTACATTAATAAGATCAAATGTAAATCAATGCTTATTTGTGGAAAATAGATCCCTGGTATCGACAGAATCAGTTAGATCAATTCTTTGTTGTCTCTCAGCATAAAAGATAAATATTGATCCATTTGGGTTATGAAATTCCATGGGGAGCAACGCGACTTTGGTTTGATATTTTGAAATCTTCCCGAGTCTGTGGTGTACTACACTCATGTTGATGGTCTTCATGAAAATAATAAGCAGGAGAGGGGGGAAAAAAAGCAGCGATTAGAGATATAGATAGAGATAGAGAGAGTAAAATTGTGCAGTTGTGCGGCGATATTGAGAAACGGTTTGCGTTATCAGTGTTTTTTGTGAATGAATTGATGGGCGATCAAGGATATAAGAGACAGAAAAAGAGAGAGTGTGTGTGTGTGTTTATGTGTGCATGATTGCTGCCCACTGGGGAGAAATAAGAGATAAGGGAGAGAGAGATATTGTGGATATTCCGGAGGTGAGAAAAATATATGTCTCCCAATCTTTTTCTTCGACAGGCTGAACTAGAGAGAAAGTTGTAATGGATTGAAATGCTACTAGAGAGCAAGAGATAGAGGCAAAGAATTGATGGCTGTTTGGATATAATGTATATTTTTATGTCTATATATGTCAAGGTTATCGGATACATCATATATTATGTTTTGTATATTCATCTCCAGATTATCCCAAATGTTTAGTTTAGTTCGGTTCAGTTTTAATCCCCGGCCAAGATCTTCAAACAATCAAACAAAAATAGTACAAAGATACCAAGAGAAAAAAAAAAAAAACGCCTGGGCAACGGTCATAGGGCAATGGATATTAGCGGCGTGTTATAATTAATTAATTGTTACTATACGCGTGTATGTATGATGTTATACTAACCATACTAACATTGAAAAAAAAACGACATACGAAATATCCCTATAGTATAATAATAGCTATGTATCATTCTGTTATGCGTGGATGGATGTATTGAGTAAGTTCAAAATGCAACTGGTGAGCTGCTTTATCTTAATTTTTACGTATATTTAGTATGTTTATTTACTGAGAATAGTCTTCAGATCCTAACTAAATTATATAAAATTTAGTTTTCTTTCTGATACAAAATACCATAATTTCCTACCAAACAATGTTACATTTATTTTCGAGGGCTTTGGCTGTTTTCTGCCTTACATATCTTTATCATACATAGCAGTGTAAAGTTATTACTAAATCTGACAATTTTGAATTAAAGTTGCAATGTCAAGATAAAATTATGTTTTCAAAGACCAATTTATGATTATAACGTTTATGCTGCTAGATATACATACACTAAGGGAGCAACAGTGTGGGGGAGCAAAAAGTGATTGATAATGATGTCACGATGAAATTAGGTACAGCATCTAGACGGTATTTTTCAAAAAAACAGATAAGCAAACAATTGGTGATAAGATACATATTGTTAATAATTACCTTTTTGGTCATATAAATTCCGTCGTAGACCTTTAATCTTCAGATTTTTGAGAGAGTACAAAAAAAAAAGGAATACAATGATAAATGCACTTTTTAAGGTAAATAGAATGCAAAATAATTCGGAACTTTTTTATGTTTATCTTCTGAGAAACAGAGTTAAAAATGCTTTTAGATATATATATATATATCTTATTAAATTCATTTTGTGATTAGATATATGGATTATTATGTCTATATATAAGGTAATGAATGCTATGCACCGATTTAAAACTTTAAAACTGAATTAACAGATACATATATATATATGTTCTTATCAGCACTTTCTCAGAGGAGAGAGTGACTAATTTAGCTCATATAAGCAAAGATATTTATATTCACGCCGATCGACTTTGAAGTTATATCTATAACAACATTTTAGAAACCCCACGTCGATGGAAGCCAGAATAAAAATTTAAAAAAGATGATATACACGACATGTGATTTGTTGCTGATCACTATCATGTCTGAGACAGTCACCTTTACACCTTAACATAAACAATAGATTAATAACAATAGATCAATAATTTATTGGGAAAACACCGCATTGCCACACTACCGTGTGTAGAGATAAGAGAGACATTCGGAACAACTTGAAAAAATGAAGTGTGTATGATCCATAATGATATATAATTGTAAGTTTCTCTCTAGTCAGTAAATTTCTGGTGGATATATACACATATAGTATGCTTATACATATGTATTGAATGGTACCTAACTATACAGTACCATATACATTTATCTCATGGATTGTAACTATTTATAATTAAGAAATAGAGAATCCACCACAACGTAATCCATCGGTTCAAGAAAATTTCCACTTTGCCACATTCTTAATTCCTTCCCGAAGCATTTTCCCTCGCATCACCAAAAGAAGATAAGATAACAAAAATCCAGCGATTCTATTGGCTGATTAATATGTTAACTGTACATTGTTTATTATATTAGATATTTACTCGCCTATTATGAATATGAGGCCTACTCAATCAATTCTTTATATTACATTGTATTCTCTACATCAAGGGCCCCTTTTTTTTATTAGGATAATAATTAATTTACATTGATTTGGAAACTTTCTCTCTCATGATAACATCTATTCATTGATCCAAAATCTCCAATGACGAGAAACAGAGGGTCTGTTGGTTTATTATTATTATTGACTCAAAGTTAAACATTATCTTGTCTTGTGTTGTTTTTTTCATTAAAAATCAAAAACCATTCCCCTTCCCCCAAAAATACATACTTATTATAGATACAAATATCCATATATAAATATATACACTATCTTGTTCAAGATATACGCATTTCCCTCCCATTTATACACATACACACATAAACATTCAGCCTTTTCTCTTTTGACTGGCGATAAACATCTATTGTTAACCGACAGAGCTACTGACTGCTTTTGTTCACCACCCAAACTATTACAGATAATTTCCAAGGCTGCTTTTATCCCCCAATATCGTTCAAGATTTAGCAGAAACGTATTATTATACTGATATCCATTAGAATTGTTTTATAAATCTATTAGCAAAATTGCATCAATCCTTCCGAATCAAATAAATCATCACCTTCTTTACTCTATCTATCAAAACTCAGGCTTCCACTAAAAATAAATATATCCTATATATAGATAAGGCAACTCAAAATTACAAATTTTGACAACGAAAAACAAAAGCTGTTTCTAATTTATTTATTCATTACTAATAAGATCTCACTGCTAATTCATGAAGATCAAATAAATCAATAATGGAAGAACATGAACAACAAACTGATGAGCAACTTCAGCTTCAATTTGAAAAAGAAACTGAAGTTTTCAACACTGGAGATTTCTCCTTTTCCAAAAAGCCAATCCTCAATAATCACGCTTCTCATTCGTCACAAATCTCAATCATTAATAACTATCCTAAACAGCAATATGATGAAGTTAACCATGACTCGGATCATCATAAGTTCTATTCCAAATATAAAGGTATACTAAAGGATAAAGATGAACCTCCAGATGAAATTATTGATGATTTGAACTTTGAATTCAATTACGATGAAAAAATTAGAGCTCCGAGAATGTCCCTTGTCAACGTTTTCAAAGAAAACACACACAACAATAAATCCCCAACTCATTCAACCGAGTCTTCCAAAATTAGTAATCCAAACAAAGAAAAGAAGAACTCAATAACTTCGTTAGGTACCAACCGGTCTAAAAATTCGTTCAGTACTTTGGATAGTTTGGATGAAAATGAATCAAGTAAAGATTTCTCAAGTGATTATAGGCCAGCTAGCTTCGATTTATCAAAACCAACTAGACAATTCTCAATAGATTCTTCTACTTCCCCATCAAAATTGAAATTCCTACGCCAACAATATCAATATCAATATAAACTTCAGAATGGTATGGTAGAGAACACCAGCGATACCACTAATACCTATACTAATCCCGATACTAATATTAAAGAAGATATCACACCAACAGCAACAACAACAACAACAACAACAACAACAACAAAGAAGCAAAAGGAGCTAGATACCAACAATTCAAATATCCTTACCAATAACTTACAACAAATGGGAATAAATCAAAATTCATCATCTACAACTGTAACCCAAAGTACTTTACCTCATTCCAATAAATCATTCTATCAACAGAGTAAAGACTCAAAAGGGAAAAAAGTGCCATACGACGATCCTAATAAAATCATTGACCCTAGAGAAAAAATAGTTGGTGATCTGACCGTTTTGAAACAAATCAAACAACCAGTCAAACTACCTGACTACATCCCACCTGTTTTACGTCCAATAGTTAGTGATTGTAACACCAATACTAATAATACCAATACCAATGATCAACAACAAGCTCCAGCCCTTTCTCATCATAATTCAAGTAACAACACGTCTTCAACTACAACTACCACAGCATCTGGTAACAAACTTTTCTCAAATGTTCATAAAAAGTCATCCATTGTTTCAACAACTTCCACGAATGATACCAGATACTCTGCTATTAACACTGGTTCGTCGTCAACTCACACCACACCTCCAGCTTCCGTTAATGGAGAAACTTCTGCACCAACCTTTTCTAATATTGATACAGACAACATTTACTCATCACCAGCAACAAACCCTTCAACATCGTTGTCATCCAGCAGAACTTTAGAGCCAAACGCTCAAAAATTGAACAAGAATTTAAGTTTGCCACAAACTACTCCCAAGTCCCATTTAACAATGTCGTCTGCCGTCGTATCACCAACAAAATCAAATAGCACCATTGAAACAGCGATGTCCACCAATTCAAGTTTATTGCATCAAACTAGTGGACTTTCCACAAACTCATTGTTATCATCCTTAAGTGGTATCGAACCATCACATTCTCATTGGAAGAAAAATTCATCAGCTACATCTTGTAAATCTTGTGGCGTTAAATTCTCAATTTTAAAAAGAAAACATCATTGTAGACACTGCGGTTTAATATTTTGTTACTCTTGTCTATCAAATAAGGCTAATTTGAATTTATTAGCTAAATTTGAAAAACCAAAATCGAACTACGATCACCACAATCATTCAGATTCCCCACCATCATCACCTCTTCAGCAAGAACAAAAAATTAATAATCATCAGTTGAATCCAACAGTGGCTAATAGCACCAGTGGTGGAGATGGTGGTTATTGCAAGTTTAGTAAAGTTTGTGATACTTGTTTCAAGAAATGGCTGTTGTTTTTAGAAAATGATAACGATTTTGAAGTTGGCGATTATGATTTCAACAATACTAATGCTAGCAACAACAACGAGAATTTGCCTTTGGGTGAGAGAAGAGAGAGTAATAATGGTAGAGATCGATTAGGTTCTGATGTTGGCAAAGGTGTTCCAAGTGATTGGACATGGAGTTCTTTCTAGTACAGGAGAAGGATAATCTTTTAATTTGTTTTGTTTTTTGGGTTTTTTACTTATATGGTTTTGTCTTTTCTTTCTTCTTCCTCCACTCCTAATACAACAGCAACAACACCTAGTTTTCTTTAATTGGTTTATTTTCTTCTTGTATGGTGTTTATGACAAAAGCTATTTCATTTCAATAAAAAGTCTTGAAAGCAAAAAAAAAAATAGAACAAAAAAGGGAAAGTGTTTTTTTTCTCGGTCTTTTTCCTTACTCTGTTTTTTTGTCAATTTCTAGTGCATGCTTGTTTTCCTTATTTATTTTTTCATTTTTAAAATTTCATTTTCAATATTTCATTTTACGTTTCTTCATTTTTTTAATTTTCATCTTTCATTTTTATTTCCTTTGTATTTTAAATGAATTTTGTACGTACATTATATATATCCTCTCATTTTTAACTTTCTACTTCTAAGGTTTTAATCTTTATTTAGCCTTGTCACCATAATTACATATATGGGTAACCAAAATCAAAAAGTTTAGATCATATACAGTTCCACCACATCAAATGCGTACTTGCTTAAATTAATGATATATTGGGTTTATCCTTTACATGAATAATAAAAACAGTTAAATTGATAGAGAAAACAGATTAAAAAAATAAAATGAGAAAAGTGCTGTATATAAGTGCAGGAAAACAAACAAACTAAGATAAAGAGGCACACAGAACAAAGTGATTGGTACAGACAAAACAGCAGAAAACAAGGAGAAGAAAAAAAAATCACAATACAAAAAAAAAACAAGATATACATGTATATATAAAGAAAGAAAGAAAAAACAAAACATAGAGGGGGATATTTTTATATTAGTATTATTATCAAGTTGCTGAACTGTTAACAACCAACTTACCCAAGTGTGAGAAGAAAGTCTTCAAACTGACATCTTCAGTATGAACAACAGCATTATTTGAGTCGTTTGAATCATGAACGTAACCACCCATAGCTCCACCGCCCATAGCACCATTACCTCCCACCGGATTATTGTTATCGTTCTCAGATGGGTTCAACTTTGAGTACAAGAATCTAGCTTGTGATTTACCTTCATCACAAGTAACATATCTAGGCAACGGGAATCTGTCGGCAATTAAAGCAGCAGCCTCTTCCTTTGATTTATCAATCATATCGTATAAACCTGGATAATCCTCCCTTGGATAGTTCTTATCTCTCCAATCAGCGGCGACGTGACCGTAGTAAATCACAGTGTAGAAGAAGGCATCCAATAGCAACACAGCATCAGGTTTTAGAGAGGCAGAGTCTAACAAGACTGGCTCTGGTTCAGAACCATCGGCTAGGAATCTGACTAATGTTGGTTGGATCATAACTAGAGAATCTCTAACGTCCGTTCTTAATAATGTGTGATGATAGAAAGCTGTTTCATCTGGTGAACAGTTGAAAACTTGTAAAAATTGCGATCTTCTCAAGTGGTAGATGAATTGTGGCAACAATGAGAACTTACCTGATAGTCTGAATGAATTAACATCGTTCTTAGAGTAGTCACCAAAAACAGTACACAATTTCACCAAAGATTTATCAATCCATCTTAATAGATCTGAATACTCACCACCATTTTCTAATTTGTGGACAATCAATCTAGCATACAAAACAGCAGCGGCTTCTTGATCAAAAGTATTTGCAATTTCAGTTGAATTTGAAGTCAATCTACTCAATGTTGTTACTCTTAATCTTGTTGAGCCGTTTGTATGTCTGTACGTAGTTTGGAACTGGATGTGAACTTCTGGAACAGATGAATTTCTTGAGTCTCCTGCACCCAATGTTTGCATATCAAAGAATATACCATAAGTGTGCCTTGGTGATAAAGACGGTAATAACCATTTATTGGTGAACCCATGACCAACTTCGATATCGGCAACGTTCTTACCTTCTTGTTTTAACGAAGTTGCTAATCCAACAACACCAGCAACCTTCAATCTTTGAGAAGTGAAAACTTCTAAAGTACCATCCATGTAGTTGAACGGATAACCATCTTCATCCTTGTTGAAACAAGCAAAGAATGAGTTTTTGAAAATAGAAGTTTGGAAAGAATCAGTCACAACCATACAACCACCCGTTTGATTACTTAAAGATCTCATTTCATAAATACCGGTTTGATCGTAACAACCGGCAAAAATATCGACTGAATATATACTTGTGGAATGATGATCAAAGAATTTGTCTTTACTATCTTTCTTGATGCCAGCAGCTTTAGCTGTCAATTTCTTGTAGAATGCTAAAGCCTTCTTGTAATGTTTAGCAGTACCTTTGTCAATATCACTGTGAGATCTAATGGGTTCCTTTAATTCAACACCAACAATAGTACCTGGACCGTAAGTGCATGGACCACCAGCAAATAGAGTAATTTTAGCAGAACATTGAGAACATGAACCTTCAACTAAGCAAGCAGCAATACTTAAAGCAGAACCAGTCACTCTGATAGCTCTATGTCCTGGGTCGACACTCCATTTAGAGACTTCTAAGGACTCAATGGTTTTAATGATTTGGAATTCTGAATCTGGGTCAGATAATGGCAATAAAAACTTCTTGACAGTTCCACCGTTACTAAATTGAGCAACCCATGTTTTGGAGCCATTACCTGAAATACCTAATTGCTTTTGAACTTGCAAAGATTCGTATTCTTTATTACCGCTAAACACATATTTTTTGAAACAAGAATCAAAACTTAGTTCGTGGACATTGACCACAGAATCATATGTGACTAAACCGATCAAAGACCCTGGAGGATGTAAAGCCAACGATGTGATTAAAGTATCTTTCAAAGCTTGCAAATCTTCAGGATCTTGGCACAAATCAATAACGTAGACAAAAACTGGTGGAGGTGGTGGAGGTGGCTTTGATAAAACGTATTCAATTGTTGAAGCTTGTGGAGTGATTTCGATTGGTAGGTTATCGGTGGTAATACCATGGTAGTGAGTTGGTAGTGGATTTCTTGAAGTACAACAGGTACATGTCCAAGTGTTTGAACCCAAGTCAATTTGTGAAAACACGTTCAAGATGCCTCTACATTTTCTACATGATTGAGGCTCATAGTCCGCTAGGGGCAAATCTTCTCTAGACATCAATGGAGTGTACAAACAACCAACCGGGGTTGCCATATTTTCAGCTTCTTGTCTAGTGACTGGGAATGCATTCCAATTAAAACGAACACCGTCGATATCTTCAATTTCATAAATATCGGCCATGTTTGATTAATAATCTCTGTACTATTTGTTTTACTATTGAACTTTTGTATGTTTTTGTATGTTTTTGTGTACTTTTTTTCTTTATGTCTGAATAAATGGAGCACAATTGACGGATATAACTTTCAATAATTGATAATTGTGAATGAAATGTTGACAAATGACAATTCTAATAAAAGGTACAAATCAATATTGGAAAACGAATCAAAATTAAGCTTTGGAAAAAAAAATATACACAGTAAAAATGTAGCGTCTAAATTAGATGGATGTAGATTTTGATATTAATTGGAATGAATTGGTCAAAAGAACAATTATAAATGAAAAACAAAGTTAATTGATTTGAGTTGAAATGTTGTAATAAAGACAAAAAACGCAAAAATTCAAGACCCATAAAAGATCAATCCACTGAGTAACAATAATAATATGTGTTGTTCTCTTTCAAGTTGAATTTACGATCCGTTCGATTTCAATTTTGAGATTTTGGAGGTTCTTCAATTAATGTGCACGTAAAATACAAATGGCAGCAAGGTGTGTACGGGTGCATGGGGAACAGTGAAGGCGACCCACGCTGTACTCATTTTTGGAATAGGATATGTATGATATTGATCCTTCATTCAAACGTTCCAGTCTCTCTTTTGATTGAATTTCTCAAATTCATCAATTGCTTATAAACTCCAAAGCATAAATAATATTAAGTAAATAAGTAGCATACAGCGAAGTGTAAAAACAAAAATTAAAAAACTAAACGAAAAATACAGTAAAAAACTTCCTAAAACATATACCCAAACATATACCCAAAAACAAAAAATCAGTTCAATTAACTACACAAAGCCTTTCAAAAATTGATTGATTGCAGCAGTATCCTTCTCACCTTTCTTGTTACCTATAGCTTTGTGTAACAAAACACCGACATCTCCACCATCAACAACAACACCTCTTTCGGAACACTTGGCTTTCTGTTTCAATTCATGGCATAAGCCGTCAATATCTAGTTCACTGAATCTTGGATGGGTAGTTATCCTTTCCCAAATTTGTGAACACTTCAGCATGTTACCAGATGTATTTGGAACTTGTTCCATGCCATCGATATCAATTGCACTCTCTTCAGCTATTCCTTGTTGAAGCTCTTGTTGCTGTTGTTGTGGATTGGAATCAATGTTATGATTCAACATATTCAAGTTGTCGGTAGTAAGTTGTGGTGCAGGATTTTGTAATAAATCACTCAATGGATCATCCTTAGACTCTTCAGTAATTAAATGGCTTAACGGATCTATATTATTATTATTGTTGTTGTTACTTGCAAAGTCACCAAAGTCGTCGTTCCCGTCAGCAAAGAAGCCTGGCAATGCGAATGCGTCTGGATTAGCTCCATTGAAAACCAATGACGGATCATAAGCTGGGATATCAAACAAAAATTGCATGTCATTCATTTCTTGTCTTCTTGCTGCTGATCCATCACTGTTGTTACCTGGAGTAAAAATCGAGGTGCTATCAACCAAAGCTTGGAATGGGGAATCTTTATTCTGCAGGAGTGGGCTATCACTAGCTGTCGATGCCATCAAAAAATTTTGGGAAAGTCCACCAGTATTCACAGATGATTGGGAATGGACTGTATTTGATTGCTGTGATTTTGGAATTGGACATCCTTTACTGCCACACACACTTCCTAGGTCGGCACAGAAATCTGAAATTTCCTCGTTAAAGTCCCCCTTGAAATTCTCCTGGTTTAAAGCATTATTTGACGCTGTTGATGATGGTGGAGTATCTGAAGAAGATATCGGGGTTGGCTCATCCAATGGAACAATTCTTAATGATGATTTGGAAGTAGCTCCAGTGTTGTCACTTCTCCAAAGTTCAGGCTCCATCTTAATTTGAGCCATTAGATTGCCAGCTTCGTTGGTGGCACCCCAAGGAAACTGATATTCATCTGAACTTGGAGCCGTGGTAACAGAGCTTGCAGATGCTCTTTTAATATTAGATTCGTTTGACGAGCAACTTGAAGTTGGGGTTTGCACGGAATTCGCATTGGGTGTTGAGGATGCTGATTCAGACTCACTTGATGATGGTAAATTTGTACCAAAACTGCTGGAATTACCACTGTTATTATTGTTATTATCATTGGATTTATTTTCAGGTAATGATGTGGGAAGCTTAATAGATGCACCACCTTTGACCTTACTTAATTCGTTCATTAAAGCATCAACCTGAATTCTTAATAATTCAGTTTCGTTAGTAATTTGCAGCTTTTCATTTTCCAAAATTTGAACTTTAACCTCCAGTTCTTGCATCTTCTTCTCTTTTCGTTCTCTGAATGCTCTTTGAGCAGCTCTGTTCTGAGCAGTTCTCTTGTTCTTTGGTTCAGTTTGAATTGGTTTACGGCCCGGTTTTGCGGAGTTATCTGGAGAACCCGACTGCTGCATAGACATCATTTTGTGAACTTAAATTTGTAGCGTATATAACTCTTTTTCAACGTGATCAATGTATATATAATAGACAGGACGACTGATTTGAAAAGATTTTATGTAAGTAAAAAATTATAAGGATGAGTGAAACAGTCATGAAGTATTGTGTTTGCTACTTGAAGAAACAGTTGTTTCCAGTTGATTAATTAGAGCTCATTAGTAATCACTAGCCATGCGCGTATATTCTGGAACTTTATTTAAGATAGATTGTGGCGGTTAATTTTCAACATATTCATTCGGCCTAAAAACGACATCGGAGAATCCGACATGCAGGGGATACCAAAGGTGTCACGCAAAAACTAAATACATGTACAGTATTAGAGAAACATAATAAAAGCTTATAGTATTTAAAGGGGGACTCCATGAATTCGATCTGATAAGCGAATAAATAAATAAATAAATAAATAAAAACAACAACAACCCACTTACCAGACCGTATCCATCGGTCCCCATGTGTAAAACCGAAGAAGTAGAATGACTATGCTGCTGGCCGGCTAGCTAGCTGAAGCAGGAAGTGGGACCGGTGTGATTGCACCTGATGACGAGTTACCACCGACAATACCACCGTTTACAACAACTATTCTATAGATTAGTCTTAAAATGTTAGCAACGTATTCACAAGTTTGAATGAATTTACCACTGTGTTTACCAGAAACTTTACCCAAAGTTGTAGTTTCAGAACTTGAAGCAGTGTATTTTGACGATTTAATAATGTTCACTCTTTTCAAAATTGTCAAACAGATTACTAAAACTATTGAATCAACAGCTGCATGTGTAACGAAAGTTCTAACCAATTTATAAATCTTAGAAATTAAAATCGATAATAATTTTTCAATATTACTCAATGTCTTGGTTATTAAACTTTGATCTGGCCCTCCAGGTCTTTTTGGTCCGGATGTTGAACTCAACCTACGCGTTGCTGTATTTTGATGTGAGGAAGTTGTTGCCGATGTACCAGTTTGAAGTTGTTGCTGTTGATAACCAATATTTCTCAGATTTGATATCTCAAAAGTCAATCTGTTTAAAGTTGAATTAATGTCATTTTGCCATTTAACAAATTCTATTGATTTTGGAATAGCGCTTGAAGCTGCAACATTTGCTGTTTGTCCACTGGTGCCTGAATTTGCGACATTAGAAGTTGAAGATGAAGCACTAATTCCAGCACTAACCATAGTGTTTGAGCTGATAGTTCTTTGCTTATCAACGTTACTCTGGTGGTTGCTTATTCTATCAGAAATACCCAAATTTCCACCTTGACTGTACTGTTGAATATTTGTCATCGATAATCTTGAAACTGGCCTTATCAAATTCGTATTTGAGCCGGACGATGCTAATCTATACAACGACAAAGCTGGAGATTCTGTTCTACCTATGAATGAACCAGCATTAACGTATCCAGAATCTGGCATATTACCCCCTTGGTGACGATCTATGGCGCTTAACAAACTAGGTGACTGTTGATCTCTCACTTGATCCCATAAATATTCTAAATCGCTCAATAATTCTCTTGCCTCAACCGAATCGTTTGCATGGGATTTCATAGTTTCTATCAAGTAAGAAATGTATCTTATTTTTGCATCTGTTTTTGATAAGCCTTCTTCCATTTTCCAAGCATCCCATTTTCTTTTTGCTGCTTCGTCTTCAGGTCTGGTACCTATCGGTCTATCCATTAATCCACTTACGTCCCCTTCCGTTGCTTGTTTATACAAACCATACAATTTAACTCTGTTTACTAATGGTGGTCTTGGTAATGAACTATGCGACGATCTTGTTGATAAAGTTCTAATGGTTGTGATAGCTTTCACAAACACTCTATCTATTGAATCAGACATGATATATATTGTATTGTACCGTTACTAAATGTTTGTTATTGTTCCTGATATATTGGAAGGGTGGAACGTCCTGTAGAACTGTATTAATTTTGAATATAAGTGGCTTCTTTTCTGAAACTTATACAAAAATATAGTATAATGTTTACCATTTAATGACTAGTTTTCGTTGAAGATCATTTACTAGCTTTCAAAACTCATAATAGTGTTACTACTGATTTGTTGGAGGTTAGCAACTGTTTACATTTTAGGGATTTGAAATTTGAGCGCGATAGGCTATCAAGCTTTCATTAGAAAGCGGGTAGTTCTGTGAGAACAGGGATACAGGTCCTCAATTATTAGATAGGACAATTTTTAACTAATAAAACTTGATCTAAATTCAAACTACAATAGCTTTATATATGTTTATACAGAGTGCTACAAGTTACAGCCTACATCATTTCCAAAGCTGCAGTAAACAAAATAAACCACAACTTAATATAACAAACCATAAACTTTCATAACAACCCGTTTCTATCAATATGAAAGATAAGACGCCCACCCACACACACATAAATTTGGCAATGTATAATTGGCAATGTATAATTGGCAAATAAGAACAAAAAAACTCACAAACAAAATAAAAAGATGTAATGCCGCTGAAATGGACCAGAAACTCCATTAAGGTTTAGCTTCCACCCTTCAAAAACCTCAACTAAACGAAATCAAGTTCGTTCAACCAAAGTTAGATCAGATATGGAAAACCTTTGAATAAATGGTGAGTAATGACTTGTTAATCTTGTTTACTCCAAAATAGGAATCAAATAAGGTAGTAAAATTTGACACCAGAGTGTTGGTAAACTGTTGTTCACTCTTTGGTTTAAGAATTATAATCAAAGAATGAGCTATATAAAGAAATTCTATAAAAAAAGCGTGTGTTCATGGATGTGTGTGTAAGGCAGATGAAATGATGGAATGCACGGAATGATCATTATGAATAATTGTATCAATTGTAGCAAGGTATATGAATAACATGAATTCTCTTTTTTGAAAAAATAAACCCGATATTAATAAAAATTATATTATTTTATACATAAATATAAATCAACACATTTAGTTTTCTGGAACTATATTAATGAAATGATTTTTTAAATTTTAGAAAAAATTTAAACAAAAAAATGTTAGTATTTGCAAAAATTGTCTCTCAATTGTGAAAAGTTGAAATGATTTGGACAGTTTGATGATACCATCTTCAGAATATTGAAGAGTCCAGCTTTGGTAATGATATCAGTATCTAATCACTGTAGTATTGTATTTAAATTAAACTTACCATCGATTTCGCCAGCGTCAATAGCTTCAATGATATCGTGTGGGTTCTTACCAGCAACTCTACAACCAACAGATTGAGCAGTACCTAAGATTTCCTTAGCAACAGAAGCTAAGGTCTTACCGAAGGACTTGTGTTGCATAGTTCTAGCAATTTCCCAGATTTCTTCAATTGGAATGTTACCTGAATGCTTAACGTTCTTTTCCTTCTTTCTGTCTCTTGGAGCTTCCTTTAAGGCAGTAATGACTAAAGAAGAAGCAGCTGGAACAACGGAACAAACAGCTTGTCTGTTTTGGATAGTCAATTGGACGGTAACCTTAATACCCTTGAACTTGGAAGTAGCCTTGGCGATATCTTCACCAACTTTCTTTGGTGATAAACCTAATGGACCGATCTTTGGGGCTAAAGCTGATGAGGCACCAACTTCACCACCGACGGCTCTTAAGTAGATAATCTTAACTTCACTTGGATCGAACTTTGGAGGCATATTTGTACTTGTTTATGTAGTTAATTCCTTCAAAAAAGCTATACAGTTATACCTATTATTGACTGATATATAGAAGGAAGTTTTAATTATATAGATTTGGAGATTAGGTGCTAGAGAAATCATACAAATCACAGCACTAGAATCCGTCTCCAGTGGTGTGTATACACCTGATAGTGAGTAACAATCATCACAATAGAAAATTCTTCCTCTGGCAATTAATTTTTCAGAACCTTCTGCCATTTTCCAATCATATACAATCGGGCTTTCCAAAATAACAAAAAACACCAGTCACATGCTAAATGCAACACCTAACACCGTATAATATCACGTGATATCAATAAGGGTTGAAAACTTGACCCTCAGTATTGTTATAAGGATACTGATCCCTCTTCTGGACCCATATACACTTAAATCTATATGAATATTTTGGCTACAAGAACTTACGTTTGGGTTTGTTCGCAAAGTACTTTTACGATGAGATGTTCATATACTTAGTCTTAAACTTCATCCTTCATCACCAATCAAGCATGCAGATGAGTGATGGCGGAGTATACTTCATCAGAACACAAACAAATATGAACAATTTTCTTGAAGCGCCAACGGCAACATTTAGGTATGGTTTCAAAATCATTATCACAGTATAACTGGAACAGCAGTATAACAATATCAAAATGATCAGATAATTCTCATAAATAAATATGCACACTAGACCGGTGAGTAATTACACACTCCTTAGCGGATTCCGACTTTAATGGCTACCGTCCGGTGTTCTAACATGCTTCCATATTTATTTGCGATGATCAAACAAAGCTCTTATGTTAGTGAGCTATTTCAATGAGCAAAACCTTTTTATGTTGTGTTGTCGTTTGAATGAGCATTGTCCAAATTGATGCTTTTTTTGTTCTTTTTCATGTGAAAGTAGTAAAATTTTGACTCGTATCATGAAACGTTGAATATAAATTTGTTAATCATGAGAATAGTAATGCATTAGATGAGAGGAAATATACAGGGTAAAAATTTTACGAAAAAACAAAAAAAATAGTAGCCTTTATTCTGACAGGATTAAGGTTAGTATGGGCATATGCAAGGGGAGATCTAATCAACTTAGTAGATGTAGTGTTAGGCGGGATTTTGAATCAGGTTGATTTTTCAATTTTAATCTGTGGGAACCATAGATGATAGTTCAATTTTTCTATTGAAATCTTTAAATTCTTTTCATTATTAGATTCCAAGAACTTGATTAGTTGGGATAAAGTTAAACAAGCGGACAAGCTTGATCTTTTCAAATTAGTCAAATCTTTGCTAATATGGCATAATAAGAGTTCAGGGTATTGTAAGTTATTGGCCAGTGAGTTGTTTAATTTGTTGAAATCAGCCAGTAATTCCTCTTGCTTCTGTTTAATCATATTGCTGAAAAACTTATAGTTTCTGGTTTTGTGAAGTTGAACAAAAGCATCGTTGAATTTGGTTAATGTTATTTGATAGTCTTTGAACGTAGGTAGTTGTGGAATTCCAATTGACTGGTATGATTTCAATTGTAAATCAAATAATAACTCTTCTGAAGTTTTGCATAACTTAGGCAACTTCAAGTAACCAAAATAATTCAAAATTTGGAAGGTTGTTAATTTCAATTCGGTTATCTTTTTCAATAATTGCAATTTAGTTAGTTGATAGTTGAAATAAGATTCCATTTTGATAAATTGTGAAAGATAGCACTTCTTTATCTCGTATTCTAACTTTAGTCTTGCCTTTTTATCACCTTTAGCCTTCTTAATCTTCTTTGGATAACTGTTTATTTGAGATTGTCTCAGTTGATTAATCCCCATCAATCTGTTCACATGCTGAATCAAATAATCAACCAAATAGGAAACAAACCAATAGCCAACGTTCAATTCACGAATATCTTTGTATAAATCTAACTCAATAGATTTAAATAAGAATTCAATCATCTTAAATAGTTTGAAGTAGAAAACAAATGATGATAACGGCATCACTGGCAATTCACTGTCAGTGAAAAAGTCATTTAACTCATCATTGATTGACAGCTCAAAATTTTCACATTCGACTTGCAATGTATCCCATAAGACTAGCTCTTTATTTATGAAATGTCTTTGTCTTGAAGGGTTTTGGGATATTGAAGTTAAAAAGTTATAAAATGGAGACTCCAACTGAGCCAAAATTTTCTGGAAATTCAAATTGATAGTTTCCGGATTTTCCAAATTATCTAAAGATAATAGTTTTGCATTCTGTAAAGATATCTTGCAAAGTAAATCAAACAGCAATTCAGCTATGTACATTTTAGAGGATCCAATTATTGATCTGTCATCTCTGATTAAAAATAGTTGCATCAAAGCTCTAATAATAACGTGATTTCCAACAATTTCATCAACATCAGTAGTGAATTGTCTCTTTTGCATAAAAACGTTTAAGAATTCAAACAATTCAATGACATCATTCAACTCAAGAATTTGGACCATAAATTTCAAGTCAGTGAACATTTTTATTAAATTATTTATTGAATCATTAAAAGTCATAACGGATAATAACTTAGGAGGAGTTCTGTTGTTTAATGTCTTTTGAACATTTCTAGTGAAACAGTTTACCACTGGTGATAAACTGTTGATATACTGTGACTCCTTTAAATCATGTAATAAAGTTAAAGAATCATCAATGTAACTAAAGTCCAAATCATATTTGGTGAACAAATCTAAATTCAAATCTAGTATCGATGGAATTTTTAATGATGATTGGATCAATTTGAGCATCTTCAAACAGGTTGTGTAACTTTCACTATCTGTATCTTGTTTATTCAACCAATCTATTGATAATTGTAAGTCTCTTGAAGTTTCTTCTATTTGGATATCAGTTAAAAAGTCCAAATCCATAGTTTGAGTGTTTAAATCTTCTTCTTCATAAATAACCCCGCTCAAACCCAACTTTAAAACAAATTTAACAAATTGTATTAAACCAACACAGAAAGATCTTAAAACAACGTTAACCAGTACATTATCATCAGCATCTATGATCTCTTGTAAAGATTCTTGCTCAGCTGGAAATTCATTAAAAGATAAGTTAGTTTTACCAAATTTATTGTAATTGAGTAACAATTTTTCAATGTAGGAGCAGCTTAAAATTGACACACTTAACGAGTTGTTGTCTAACCAAGAACATAAACATTCTAATAGTTTCTGAATAACCCAATTAATTTCATCTATGTCACGTATACTCATCAAATCAAATTCGACAAGTTCAATCAAAGAAGTATCTAATTTAGGATTCAAAACCTCGAGAGCGTGCGTACCTTCAATCAACTTGAAAGCATTAGATTTAATAACGTCACCAAATCGAATCTTTGATGTAGTTTTGAAAAAATCATCCGTTATGTTTATATAATTGTCAATAGAAGATATTATACCAGAAGAAGGTTGATTATAGTTAGACTGTTCATGAATAGCTAAATTGGATATTTGCTGTTGTATTATATCGACCATTATTAGCTAACTGTATATTATTAGTTGTATATTTGCTGTATGGAATTGGGTTATATGGGGTGAATATATGCAAATAAATAGATAGTGTCGTTGGTATCTCAGTTAAAATATAGTAACATTATAAACCAGCTATAATGCTACTTTATTATTTGTAAATTTAGAAAGTAAACAAATGCAGAAAAGAGATTGTTCAAACAAGAGAAGTTTGAAATACCTGCGTAGCTTAAAAGATGCCATGCCATCGACGGCTTTTTTTTCAGTTGGAAATTGGAAATTGAAATAGAATGATTTTGAAAAGCGGATGACATCAGCAGTCCGTATACTTTTTGTTTCAACGCTTAATAATTAGGTAAGCAAGACTTTTCGTAGAAAGACAAGATTTTTATTGTTGGTGCACAGGTGAATATTATTGGTCTTCTAAAGCAAAAAAGTATCCCACTTTAAAAAAAGGTTCTACGGCCAAATTACTGCTTTCTGAGCTTAGCAGGCTGAAATCTAATTCGAAAATAGTAATAGTATATATTTTTAATCCTTTATATATAAAAAATAAATGGAAAAAAGTTTCTTGTATAAAATTAATACAATTCATTTCTCTAAAATAAATTGTACCCCTCTCAACATATAAATATGTAATGATTCATTGACTTTCGATGCAATATATGAATATCGAACTGAAACTTTTATAGTAAATAAAAAAGATACAACAAAACTCAAAGAGGGAATGCAACTAAAGAACAAGAAACAACAGAGGCAAAGAAAAAAAAACACAACTTCGTCATACCAAATAGGTCATAAATAATAATAAAAAGACAAGATGATGTAATGGAGAAAAAAACGAGTAGCAACTAGTGAATTGTAAAGATTAACCACACTTGATAATTGCATTCCTTTAGCCATATTCATTCATCATTGATCTAGAAGGAGCTAATGGAATATATCTAGATAGCTTCGGTTAAAGCCTTGTTTAATTTGTTAACTTTAGATGATAATGATAAATCGACAGTGTTGTCACCAACTTCAACAATTAAACCACCTAAGATATCTGGGTTAACTTCGTTAGTGATCTTTAAGGTCTTACCTTCACCAACAAATTTGGAACCTGAGATAGATTTAGATAATCTGGTCAAAATCTTGGAGTCTAATGCCTTAGCGGAAACAACAACAGCTTCAACAACGCCATTGGAGGCATCGTTCAAAACACCGAATTGTTTGGCGATGGCACTGAATAATGATAATCTGTTATTTTCAGATAAAACTGCTAATAAGTTGGAAACAACTGGTTCTAATTTGAATTCTTTGGTTAAAACTGAGACAACTTCTTTTCTAGAGTCGGCTGATAAAGATGGGTTACCTAGAATGGTGGCTAGTTTAGCATCACTAATGATGGCAGCATTCAACTTACCAACAGAAGTGTTAACTTTGTCAATTGAGGATTCTTTGGCAGCTGCAGTGAATAAAGCAGTTGCGTAGGTACCGTCTAAACCGAATAATTGGACTGGGGCCTTAACAGACTTTGGAGCTGAGGTAGCTAGAGATCTAATGAATTGACGGGAAGCCATTGCTAATAATTGACGATATGTGATACAGATTTCGTTTACAAAACCGAAATTATACAACGTATTGATATAGGTATTCATACAGCGTGTTCTTGTATACCACTTTGTCCGTTTGGGTATCGTATCGCTGTTTAGCTGCGATCAACACCTCTCTTGCTGCCAATTTCAGAAATCGGGTAGCATTTTTAAATTTTTTCATTCGCTCAGCATAAATGTATTGTACGCTGAATTAATGTCCACGTATTTTATGCTCTACTCTCTCTTCTCAATTTTTTACTCTCTTCCATCGCATCTGATATCGATCTTGATATTGAAGACGGGTTGACAACAAAAGGGAGTTACAAGATAAATCACAAAAAGCATTTATTTGGTATATTGATTCTACTAGCATTTTAACACCCGTACAGATCACCACAGTATGTTTCAAAGATATTTCTCCTCAGTGTTGGGTCACTCCCAATCGCTCAGGAGCATACCGTTGTCAGCAAGATCTTCAACTTCGATAATAAGGTTTGCATCAACAACATCAACATCAGCCACTTCCACAAAAGCCCCAAAATTAGTCAAGATCCAAGCTAGAAAGCTAGAAATGACAGAATTGGAAAAACAAGATTTATTGACAAGAACCCAGTTGGAACTAGCTAAAGAAACTGTTCAAATGAAGAAAGTTAAGCCAACTTCTCCCGGTGTTAGATGGTGGAGAAAGCCGATCTACCCATATTTATGGAAAGGTAAGCCTTACAAACCACTAACAGCTACTAAAATTTCGCAATCCGGTAGAAATCATTCAGGTAAGATCACTGTTAGACATAGGGGTGGTGGTCATCAACGTCGTATAAGATTTATTGATTACAGTAGAAGTAAGCCAGGTCCACAAACAGTTGAAAGAATTGAGTATGATCCAAACAGAACCAGTCATATTGCTTTAGTTAGACACAATGAAACTAAAGAGCTATCATACATAATTGCATGTGAAGGTTTAAGAGCTGGTGATGAAGTTGAATCTTTCAGGGCTGGTATTCCGCAAAGACTAATCGATGAAATGGGTGGTGTTATTGATCCTGCCATGCTTTCTGTTAGAATCTCAAGAAAGGGTAACTGTTTACCAATTTCAATGATTCCGGTTGGTACTATTATTTACAACATTGGTGAACGATTAAATGGTGATGCCAAATACTGTAGAGCTGCTGGATCGTACGGTAGAATTGTGGCCAAATTACCTGAAAAAGAAAAAGCTGTTGTTCAGCTACAATCTGGAGAACAGCGTTATGTTTCAATTGAAGCATGTGCTACATTGGGTGTTACTTCCAACTCTGCTCATCACAATGAAAGTTTAGGTAAGGCTGGTAGATCAAGACATAAAGGTATTAGACCAACAGTTAGAGGTGTGGCCCAAAATACATGTGATCATCCAATGGGTGGTGGTAGAGGTAAGTCTAAATCCAACAAATTATCCATGTCTCCATGGGGTGTGTTGGCTAAGGGTGGTTTCAAGACCAGGACTGGTAAGCATGTTAATAAGATGAAGTATAAGGATAGACCAAGAGGTAAAGAAGCTAGAAATTAAGGAATGATTAAAGCTTGTTTTGTAAATAGTACACTTATACAATGTATGTATACATCTTTTAATGTATGTTGAATTTCTAAGGAAATCATTTCTAAGTGTATCGTTACCCATTTTTTGAAATCTCATGAACAGAAAAAGGGGTAAAAGTTGGCTGGATAATTTCGGATCATTAAACGAAGTCTGTACAGCATTGTTCATAAAAGCAAAATAGATAACCGACGCGTCTATTAGAGCCGATGATGGTGGGATTTGTCATATGAAAGCTATTTTCCGGAAGAATCCTATCCGACAAGTATTGGTAAACTTGGGGTGCGAGACTTAAAGATTGAATAGATATGACTGATGATGAAGGTGTCATTTAGAATAGTTGTTGTTTGTTGTAATAAGGAGTAAACAATTATGCATGTTGAAGAAGGATAAGATAGTGGCAGGAGAACGTTTTTTAGAAGGGAGCAGAGTCGAAAAGGAACGTTGCAGATAAGAGCAGGGTGTGGAGTGACTCTGGTGATTTTTAAAATGACTCTGAAATGTCTAAACAAGAGTCACGGGGTAAAGCTATCGGAGTCATTCTAAAAACAGAAAGACGGGGTGCAAATTACTTCAATTGGTCGTGTGTAAATTGTATGATTGAGATGAGCTCTACAAGACTTAGAGATTTTTTTTTAGCATTTTTTCACTTTTGGATCTTAACCAAGTCAGAGAGACAAGCTAGGGCGGCTAGCCTATGGTTCTCTTGAATCACTTTACCTACCTGACCTTGACCAGCTAGCTAACAAAGTTACTTTGTATTGATTAGAATTTGATCCCCTTCATTATAATTGTAGTTTGTTAGAAACTTTTTTTTATCTTTCATCTTTGATTTCATTGCTCAGTTAGTTCGGCACAAAAGGAAACTACTATTGATTACTAAAAATGCTAAGAAATTCGATTAAACGTAGTGTTTCTTACTCCAGAACAAACACTTTAAGATCTTTAAAGGCTTCCCCACTCGCCTCGTCAACAAGATCCTTCACATCAAGCTCAACTATACTAGCTGCTGAAATCTTATCAGGTACTAAATTAGCTAAAAAGATCAGATCAAATGCTTTTGAATCCATTTCCGAAATTCAATCAAAGAACAAATTTTTCAGACCCTCTTTGACCATCATTCAAGTCGGTAATAGACCGGATTCTTCAGCTTATGTGAGAATGAAGTTAAAGGCTTCCACTGAATCAGGAGTCAATTGTCAAGTTATCAAATTGCCTGAAGATACCCCTGAAATAATACTGTTGAACAAAATTTACCACTTGAACCAAGATTCATCAGTCCACGGTGTTTTGGTTCAGCTACCACTACCAAAACACTTGGATGAAGTTAAGATCACTAATGCCGTTAGTACAAGCAAAGATGTTGATGGCTTCGACCGATACAACACTGGTGAGTTGGCAAAGAGAGGTGGTAAGCCAACATACTTGCCATGTACTCCTCATGGTTGTATGAAGTTGTTAGCTGAAACCGGCATCGAACTAAAGGGTAAGCATGCTGTTGTTATTGGTAGATCCGATATTGTAGGGACTCCTGTTGCTGCTATGTTGAAAAATGCTGACTGTACCGTCACCATGTGTCATTCAAGAACAACCAATATTCCAGAATTAGTTGGTACTGCCGACATTGTCGTTGCTGCCCTTGGCAAACCAAACTTTGTTAAAGGTGAATGGTTAAAGAAAGGTGCTGTTGTCATTGACGTTGGTATAAACTACATTCCAGATGCTACAAAGAAATCAGGTACTAAATTAGTTGGTGACGTTGATTACGAGTCTTGTTTGGAAAAGGCTTCTTTTGTTACCCCGGTTCCGGGTGGTGTTGGTCCAATGACAGTTGCCATGTTAGTTGATAACGTTTTCAAAGCTGCACAAAAGCAATTAGAAAAGGATAACCAATTACCAACTTGTGAGCCATTACCATTGACTTGCTTAGACCCTGTTCCATCCGATATTGCTATTTCAAGAGCGCAAGAACCAAAACACATCACTGAAGTTGCTGAAGAGTTATGTATTAGAGAAAAAGAATTAGAACAATTTGGTCACTATAAGGCTAAAGTCTCATTAGAAACATACGAAAGGTTAAAGGATCAAAGAGAAAACGGTAACTATATCCTAGTTGCTGGTATCACCCCAACCCCATTAGGTGAAGGTAAATCCACGACCACAATGGGTATTGTGCAAGCTTTAGGTGGTCATTTAAACAAAACAGCTATTGCTAATGTTAGACAACCATCTATGGGCCCAACCTTTGGTGTTAAAGGTGGTGCCGCCGGTGGTGGGTATGCTCAAGTTATTCCCATGGATGAATTCAACATGCACTTAACTGGTGATATACATGCCATTGGTGCTGCTAACAACTTGCTAGCTGCTGCCATTGACACTAGAATGTTCCATGAGTCTACGCAATCTGATAAAGCTTTATACAAAAGATTAGTTCCAGCTAAGAAGGGTGTTAGAACTTTCAACTCTTCAATGTTGAAGAGACTACAGAAGTTAGGTATTAACAAGACCGAGCCAAACGATTTGACAGAAGAAGAAGCTACGAGATTCGCTAGATTGGATTTGGTCCCAGAATCTATTTCCATTAAGAGAGTTGTTGACGTTAATGATAGACACTTGAGGGGTGTTACCATTGGAGAAGCACCAACTGAAAAAGGCTTGTCAAGAGCCACCGGTTTTGATATTACAGTTGCATCCGAAATAATGGCTATCTTGGCATTATCAAAGGATTTATCAGACTTAAGAACCAGGGTTGGTAACATGGTTATCGGTTCAAACAAGAAGGGTGAACCAATCACCACTGAAGATATCATGTGTGCTGGTGCCATTACTGCTTTATTGAAGGATGTCGTGAAACCAAACTTGATGCAAACTTTAGAAGGTACTCCTGTTTTTGTCCATGCTGGTCCATTTGCTAACATTTCTATTGGTGCCTCATCAGTCATTGCCGACAGAGTTGCTTTGAAGTTGGCTGGTAAGCCAATCAACAACCCATCCGCTGAAAAGGGTTTTGTTGTCACTGAGGCTGGTTTCGATTTCACTATGGGTGGTGAAAGATTCTTCAACATTAAATGCCGTTCCTCCGGTTTAAAGCCAGATGTTGTTGTCTTGGTGGCAACTTCTAGAGCTTTGAAATTACACGGTGGTGCTCCAGACGTTAAACCTGGCCAATCATTACCTGATGAATACATTACTGAAAACGTTCAATTGGTGAGAAACGGCTGTGCTAATTTGGCAAAGCAAATCTCCAACGCCAAATCTTACGGTTCCCCAGTTGTTGTTGCTATCAACCAATTCTCTACTGATACCGAAGCTGAAATTCAAGCTATTAAAGAAGAAGCTTTGAAAGCCGGTGCATACGCTGCAGTGCCGTCAAATCACTGGGCTCAAGGTGGTTTAGGTGCTTTGGAACTAGCCAAGTCTTTAGTCAAGGCTGTGGAAGAAGTTCCTGTTGCCGGTAAACCAGTTGAATTTTTGTACGAATTAGAAGGTAACACAGTTGAAGATAGGTTAAACACCATTGCTACCAAGATGTACGGTGCTAAAGGTATCGAATTGTCGGAGTTAGCTAAAGAACAAATCAAGAGATATGAGGCTCAAGGTTATGGTAACTTACCTGTCTGTGTTGCAAAAACTCAATACTCATTATCTCATGATCCTAAGTTGAAAGGTGTTCCAACTGATTTTATCGTTCCTGTTAGAGAAGTCAGAATTAGTGCCGGTGCTGGTTACTTATACGCTTTAGCTGCTGAAATCATGACCATTCCTGGCTTATCAACACACGCTGGTTTCATGAATGTTGAAGTTAATGAAAAGGGTGAAATTGAAGGTTTGTTCTAGATGATGCCTTTGATTTGTTTTTGAGTTTTATTCTTAATTTTGCTATGTTTTTCTTAGAAAGTAGCATATATATTTCTCTCTTTGTTTCTTATAGATTATGTATATGTATATGCATATATAACTTCATTCATTCAATATGTTAATTTATTGTAAAAAGACCTTCCAAGGTGCTTATACTTTGCCAAGAGTTATTGAGTTGAATAAAAGTCTGACATTAGAGGACTAGACTATTAAACAACGTATATAATGGGTTTACAATATTACTAACAATCAGACATCGATTTACAAGGTCTGGTTCTGAAAGAAGGGCAATAAAATGATAATAGTCAAGCATAAAATTATAAGTTATCTAAAAACCATAGGGATAATAAAAAGCAGAATGAACTCTCCCTTATTGGAAAAACAAACTGTAATGATAAAACTGGCAAACTCACGACCATCCGTTAATCAGTAAATCCGATAAACAAAACAGAACAAGAACACATAAACACATAGACACAAAAACAAAAGATCTAACTCTTCAGGATTAAAAACAAAGACAAGTAATCAATAGATTCAATCCTTATGCCGAATTGATCTGTTCCGATCTCTTTGCTTGTTTAATCAAATTTTCAGGAGCATCAAATTCATCAAGTATCAACTCAATAACTCTAATTTTATCAGGGGTGTTGAACTCTTCATCAACAAAGAGCTCATTCATTTCTTTAACAGTACTAATTCTAATGTTTTCGTATTCGGCATCTCCATGGAACAACTCCAACATTTTAAAATGATCCCATTTTTGAATTTGATTGTACTGGGCTTCTCTACCATGGATCAATTTCTCAATGGTATAACCGTTGTTATTCAACACAAATAAGTATGGCTTCAAGTTCCATCTACATAGATCAGAAATAGATTGAACGGTTAGTTGTAATGAACCATCACCGATGAATAAAATAACACGACGGTTTGGGTCGATTTCTTCTAGTGCAAAAGATGCGCCGGCAGCGGCTGGTAATGCAAATCCAATGGATCCCCATAGCACTTGTGAGATGGCTGTGGTACTCGATGGGAAGTGTGTACCAGTGATACCAAAGGAGGAGGTACCCGTTTCAGTGACAATAACATCACCGGATTTCAAAAAGTATGAGAGTTTTTTCCAAAGATAGTCTTGAGTCAACTTTCCTGTCATGCTTTTTTCCACTGCTTTGTAACTGTTGATGGACTTAGGTAATGCAACAGGTTTATACTTTAAATCAATTTCATCAATAATAGCATCTAATCTTTCCAGAACAAATTTCATTTGTAAGCCTTCGTAAACGGCCTTTTTCACTTTGCAGAAGTTAGAATGGAATTCAACAACATTTGTAGTGTGATATTCGTAGGAGAATGAACCAGTATTGAAATCAGATAGTAAACCACCAACAGATAAGATTAGGTCAGAAGATTCAACAGCTGCTTTAACGTCAGGTGATGAAAGAATACCAACGTAGACACCACCAAATCTATCATCGGCTTCATCAAAAGATGATTTACCCATTGGAGTAGTATAAACTGGGAACTGAGAACTTTTTGCGAATTTCTTAACGGAGTCTTTGACATCGTGTCTTGAGGCACAAGCATCAATTAAGATACATGGATTCTTGGCTTCTTTAATCTTTTTCAAGATAACATCAACAATTTCATCTTCAGCTTCTGGATCATTTGGTCTTAAGTTTAAGTCGATTTCAACATTTAATAAACTAGACTCAACTGTCATTTCAACAAAATTTGATGGCAGACCTAGGTAAACAGGTCTTTTATTCAAGTAACCGGTTTGAATCAAGCTGTCAATAACCATTGGAGCGGTGACAATATCATCAATGATTGACAATTTCAAAGAAATATGGTTGGACATGTGTTGAAAAACTTGGAATCTTGAATCACCTAAAGTATGATGTAACAACAACTTATGCTTAGTTGCCGTAACAGAAGGCATACCAACGATGTGGATCATACCGACATGTTCGGCATAAGCACCGGCAACACCATTGACAGCGGACAATTCACCGACACCAAAAGTAGTTACCATGGCACCAAAACCGTTTATTCTAGAATAACCATCAGTAGAGTAAGAAGCGTTCAATTCGTTAGCATTACCGGCCCAACGGAGGCCCTCAACTTCATAAACATGGTCAAGCAAAGATAAATTGAAATCACCAGGGACACCAAAGATGGTTTTAACACCGACTTGCCTCAAGCGTTCGAAAATGTATTGACCAAGAGTAATCTCTGTTTGGAGTGTCTTTTGTTTTTTTGAAACAGCAGCAGTCATTTTCCAAGTATTAATACTATTGAGAGTTTTTTAGTAGGCAGAGTTAGGGATGAGAATGGGTGAATTATGAGGGGAATTGAAGTGCTTTTCTCCTTATTCTCTCTTGTTAGTTGCCAATTGAGTTCAATTGAAGGATGATATATGGATACACTGTGTATATCGATTGGCAAAATGAATAAGAAGGGGATTAGAGGAGAGGAATGAAATGTTTTGAGACATCAGTTGATCAGTTGATTAGCACTAGAAGCAGCAACATTAGAATCAATAGATCAACATACGAGTTAGCGGCTCCGACTTTAACCCAAATTTGGATGGTTTATTATCCGAATGAAGCGGAGAAGCTGGAGAAAAATGCGGGTGAAAAGTATATGGGAAAAAAATCCTTTAAAATGAATAGTAAGTGTGAAACTCAATTTATTACACCTGTAGCGTAACACACCTGTTCCCTTTCAGCTCATTTCTTTGGTATTAACCACTCCTTTACTTACTTACACCTCTACAAAAAGGGAATGCGGTCTATTATGAACGCATCTATTAATTGCTAGTACAGAAATTTCCATACTTTAGTGTTGTCCAAAAAATAACCTAACAGAAGAATTTGGAGCTATATTATATTCTTAAAAAGCTTTCTATTTTCCTTTTCTAAGTAGATTTTAATCTAAGGCAAGTCAATAGAGTTTACTGATCTTCATGGAGCTGACCTTTCTTTCAAGTCATGGAAATATGCACAATCTACCCTTCAGTTTTAAAGATGGCTGTGCACAAGAAACGGAAATGCAGCTTTGCTATTTCCGGCATCAATGCATGACCACAATTGACTAGGTTGCGGATACGAGGCGCAACAGCCAGAATTGGAGAAGTCTTGGTTTTTTTAAATCCTATACTCGGAGATTCATCTATTTCACTCTGCAGTACTAATAATCAAAAATCTATGAGATTGGATGATTTTAACATTTCACATTGCTTGTATAAGTGGCAAATTTCTTTTTTTTGACTGATCTCAGAATCGTCATAGTAAGAACTTTTTTTTTTTCCATTGAACGCTGAGATTTAAACTCGCATATTTAAAGGTAGTGATAAATCAAACTAATTAGCAAAATTTTAATTAAGAAAACTTCACATAAAGGATATTCAAATCCCTGATGTGTTTTAAGAAAGGTACATAGAATAGTAATAATAAAACTAACTACGAACAAAGAGAACTAACCAATTAGTATAAGTATCTGAAAGCTGGGTCACAAAGCTCGTGTCCTCCTTCTTCAATAACTGTTTGGTCTTTAGCTTCTTGCCTTTTGTTGGCTATAATAGCATGAAATTTAATGACAAAAGCCATAAAGATACCTAAACAGTAACAAATAATCCATGATCTGAATGCGTATGTGTATTTTGGAGCATCAACAGATCTGAATAATTGGGGACCTGCGATGTTACAAGCACAATAAATAACAAATATGGAACTGTTAACAATAGATCTTCTAGTAGTTCCAATAAAATTAGAAGCAGCCATACCTAAAATAGTTGGGAATACAGCAGGCTGAGCAGAAACGAAGTAGAAACCAACCAACTTGACACCCTTCGTTTTACCAGCGTACAATAAAGCGCCACCAATGATTGAAATTAAACAGCAGATAATGATCATGTTGGTTCTTTGGTTATTCCAACGGGATGCAACTTGGCCAGTACCAGCAATGAAAATCCAAGCTAGAACAGAAGCTGGTAGATTAACTAGGGTAGATTCAATAGAAGTAAAGCCAAAACCTTTCAAAACAATGAAGCCATAACTCAACATACCAGAGTTTGATAAAATAGCAACAGAAGTGGAGAAAATCAGGAACCAAAAGTGTAAATCCATAGCAAGGCTCTTAGCTTCTTGCCAATCCCATTTTGGTGAAACATAAGATTGAATAATGTTTTCTCTGTAATATTCCTTTTCAGGTGCAGTTAAAAATCTAGCCTTTTGTGGAGTATCTGGTAAGAAGATGATGACAAAGAAACTCCATAAGAATGCAAGACCACCATATAAGATGAATAGATACTTCCATGGGTTTAAGCTACCACCAGCATGGCCAATACCGAAAGCAATAAAAGAACTAACAATACCACCAATATCGTTACCAGCAAACCACATACCAGTTCTAGCTGGTTGTTGTTCTCTCTTCCACCACATTGAGGTCATGAAGACAAATGATGGAGAGACTGCAGATTCAAATAAACCTTGTAAGAAACGGCAAGCAATCAGCTGCCCATAGTTTTGACATGCTGCAGAACAAGCTAATACAATACCCCATGAACAGATAGAAAAACCAACTATCTTACCGATTGGGGCAATTTGAACCACTCTTGCCACAATGAAATTACCCAATAGATAACCAAAGTAGAAAACAGATGAAGTCCAAGAATACTGTTCACCAACTAAACCTAAATCAGTTTTAAGACCAAAAACAGCACCAGCAGACAAAGCTAATTTATCCATAAATTGCATAGAGTAAGTGACAATCATGATTGTCAACACCCAAAGATCAACTCTTTTGAACATGTTCTTTTCATTAATTAAGATCTCAGCCTCTTGTTCAAAGTTCCCAGAGAGAGCCTCTTCATGGGAATCTCTTTTTTCATGTGTAGAAATGGACATTATTATTATATAATTGATTGTAAGTTATGGTATAAAGAATTTAGAATTTGAGTTAGAAAGGTGAAGAAAAGATATTTGTAAACATATATATATGCAATCACAAGAAACTAACAACTAAATGATAAGAGGTCTTACGATAGATATATTGCTATCATTTTTATGACTCTGGAAAGTGACAAATGCGATAGTAGTTTGATAAGAAGTAATATTAACTGTACTGTTACTTTACAATAAATTCAGATTGGCCAAAATGATGAGATATTAATCTAGCTGATAAGCCAGGATTTCGGCCGAGGTTCCCAAATAAGAGGTGCGAATAATTGAACAATTCTTTTCATGTATTTTTTCCGCTTCATCTAAAAGCTTAAGGGCATTCGAGACCGTTTGAAACTTGAAAGGAACGGATAGACTGCCTTGCATTGACTATTTTATTGGCAACGGCGGGGAAATTTTCAAACATCGGACGGCTTTTTTTCATGCCTAGCTAGTTGACTCTTAATGTTTCCATCTTTTGTTTCTAACGTCCAAGTAGGTATATGTTGTATATATATTAGTTTCTTCTTCCATAGCTTTGTTTTCTAGTATTATTTGTTAAAAATTTGTTAAAAATCGTCAACAAGCAATCTAAAACAAATGACTGTGAGCAGCAAAATTCCACTTTGGATCGATTGTGACCCAGGTCAAGATGATATTATGGCCATTCTCTTAGCAGCGTATAATCCAAATTTTGATTTGCTGGGTATCTCCACAACATATGGTAATGTCTCACTAGAAAATACAACAAGCAATGCTTTGAGATTCTTAACAACTATCAGTAAGACTGAAATACCAGTTTATCCTGGTGCAAGCAATCCGTTACAATCGAGCCTTGGATTTTGTACAGAAGTTCATGGTACAACTGGCTTGAATGGTTCCAAATTACTTCCAAAAGCAAAGATTGAGGCCAAAGATCCCAAAGAATTTTATTCAACTTTGAAAAGGTTAATTGAGGATTATAATGGTAATTTGAATATTGCTGCTATAGGCCCATTAACCAACTTGTGCCTGTTTTTTGAAAAATACCCAGAACTAAAAAATAAGATCAAGTACCTGACGATAATGGGCGCTGGGTTCAAAAGATTCAACAAAAACGGAAATACTGAGTTTAATATTGTTTGCGATCCATTAGCAGCCAATAAAGTGTTGAGTGATGAAGTGCTAGCTGAACGTATTATACTTTCTCCATTGGACTTAACATCTTCCTGTGTTGCTGGCGAAGATGTAAGACAACGACTGCTAAACGCTACTGATGTGGAATCTGCTACTAATTTTAGAGCTTTGGTTTACGAGCTATTACACAATATGCATCTAAGAATCAAGGCAAGAAGAGGTGCTGATTTCAAAGGTCCAAGTGCCCATGATGTTGTTGCAATTGCTGCTTTACTTCACTTTTATGGATTTGAAGATTTTGAGTTGACATCATCCAAATTTAAGCTGAAGGTACTAGTCGGTGAAGGTGTTGAGGGTGTAATAAAGAAATCTTGCGAAGGTTCTGGGGCCACCATCTTGGAATCCATCAATGTTACTAAATTCTGGAATGTTTTACTAGATGCCTACACTGTTGCAGATTCCGCTGCTTACTCTAATACAATGAATAGAGCTACCCTAGAGGCTGAGTATGATAGTTGTACTATTTAGTTATTGTCACTGTTTAATTTTGTAATGTTAATAGAATGTCAATAAATCGACTTTTTGAAAAATCAAATGATACCTATAACCGGCAACTGATAGGCAAAATACGCCGTCATTTCATAGGTGCAATTGATTCTTCTTTTGATCTGATCATTTTTTCCTTCAAGACGGAGAAGTCCCTTATCTTAACTAGAAACAAAGGGAAGAGAAGGCTGGTGCAAAGAACTCGGCCGACAACACCTTTTTTGTAATATCAAGGGTTTTTGTGGAGTTTAGAACAGCATGTGGATATGTTTGTTATCTGATACCCTATCTGGCTGGACACTTTGACGGTTTCCCTTCATTACTTACAGAGTTATTCTCATATACCGTATTGGGATACTCGGCCGAAATATTTTGCGGCTCGCTTGGTGGAGGTTTCCGGTACATACCTTTGGATAGTAACATCTTTAATTGATTGAATTGGTCAAATGGCCATTTCATCTAATGCCAAACTTTTCATTGATTGAGTGAATTGAGACTTAGATACTGGTTGGATATATATCAATACTTGGTCTTTGATTGAAAAAATATCGTTTTAGAATACTCACTTTTTATTTTGACTTAACTCTCCCCTTCCACTCCAGCACAAAGTTCTCTCTTCATTTAAACTGAACTAAGACCTCAAAATGACTGTCCATGAGCAATCTGAGTTAGAGAAAATATGTCATGATATGCCCAAAGTTGAACTCCATTGTCATCTTTACGGTACTATTCGTAAAGAAACATTACATTTTTTTAACAGAAGAGCAGAACTACCATTCACAGAGGAGGAAATCGAAACTTTCTACGTCAGAGGTGAAAAACCAGTTGGCGTTTTGAGAGTTTTTAGGGGACTCGATTCATTATTAATAAAATACCCACAAGATATCTACAGATTGGTTCAAGAGTATTTGGAAGACGCTAGATCACATAACATTTTTTATAGTGAGTTCTTTTGGAATCCAACTGGTTGTGTGACAGAATCTAAAATTCCATATCCAGATGCTCAAAAAGCAATTGTGGATGCTATTAATGATATGAAGAAAAGTCATGGAATTATTGGAAGATGTATTTGTGCTATTGATAGAGAAGCTGAACCTGAAAGTGCAACTGAAATGCTACAAATGATGCTTGAATATCCACATCCAGATTTCATTGGTATAGGTATAGATTATAGAGAGACTGATAGACCCCCACAACTATTCAAAGAAACTTTTGCAACTGCTAGACAAAACGGGCTAAAATTGACTGCACATGCTGGTGAATTTGGTACATCATGGACCAATGTTGATTTTGTTGTTAATACCATTAAAACGGATAGAGTTGATCACGGTTACACTATCGTTGATAATCCTAAATTACTGACTCAATGTGTGAAAGAAGGTAGAATATTTACTGTTGTTCCAACAAACTCTTATTATTTAAGGACGTTAAAGCCTGAAGAATGGGCTCAAAAACATCCAATAAGACAAATGGTTGCTAGTGGATTGAAAGTTCACCCAAACACTGATGATCCAACTTTACATAACATCGATCCAACTAGAGCTTGGATGATGATGGTTAATTGTTTTGACTGTTCTTTTGCTGATTTGAAGCAATTTTGTCTCAATGGTATTGAAGCTGCTTGGGTTGATGACGAAACGAAAGCTGGTTGGAAAAAGGATTGGGGGCCATATTTTGATCCCTATTTATAGAGCATCTTTTCTCACTTATCACTAAATCTATTTAGATACAATCTTTCAATACATTAAAAATTGCCCTATGACTTTCATCTTGACAAGTCACTAGTGTTTTTGGTAGTTTTACGATGTGGTCCGAACTAGTAAGCTATATTGCTCTTCTCAAACGATTCCTTATCGAAGCGTTATAGTAGTGTGTCTTCAAATATCAAATCAAAAAGTAGCACATCGATTCCGGTACTTTATTGCAAGTCATATAAAGTTCGATCCATTCAACTCCATAACGTAACCTTTTTATCTCTTTCAATATGATCTGCCTCTAGATCAATTAGAAAATGATCATTTTAATAGCTAGATCGTTTAAAAATGAATGCCCCTATTGATATTCCACAGTCAACCAAGAGAAAGAGCCTGGCTTGCATGCAATGCACCAGAAGAAAAGTCAAGTGCGATAAAAAAGTACCTTGCACAACCTGTATCAGAAGAAAAGTTCCCCACGAATGTCGTCGTCCTACATCATTACCAGAAACTGGATTCGGTCCTCTAAAGCGTCACACAAGTCAGCCTCCAGCGAATTGGATGTCTAAGTTCAATATCAGAGACTCTTTCGATACGATGAAGACTGAATACCCCATTTCAAACCAACAATCAGAGTCACAGCCAAATGAAGTACCATTCTTTAGAAGTGAAAATATTGAACAATACCTATTTTCATTAAGATCTTTAACTTTTGGTGCAACCCAAATTGAAGGATTGTTGCCAATGGATGAACTATCTACCTCGTTGAACAAAAATAGAGATGTGAATCATGTTATACTAGAGCACCTGATACCAAGGCTTACGATTGAAACTTCACAGATCATTTGCAACTATGCGTGTTATTATACAACTCCTCTACATCATGGAATTGTTTCAGTACTATTCATGAAAGATCATGATACTTTTTGGACCACACAAGCAACTCTGGACAGTACTTGTTTGCTATACTTTATTGATCATAGTTTAAAAGCGGAATCTTCTCAAGATTATTATTATTGGATGGCTCTATTTTATGCTGTGCTTTGTACTGGTATTCAGTTTGGTGTTGATACATTCAAGTCACAATTACCTTATACAGAAAGCGAGATAAGTGAGTTCCCCAGAGTTCTTTTCCGGTCATCTCTTGACTGCCTCTTGAAAGCTGGTTGTCTAGAGAAACCTGACATTCGCACTATTCAGATCTATTCAGTGATGACAATGTGTTTCAAAGCCCTTGGAAGTTTCCAATTGAATAAAAGTCTTTTAAGAATTGCCGTTGATACTGCCAAGTCATTGAAGTTGGATGTTATCGAAGATGATCCAGATGGTGCGGTGAATTTCCAGAAAGAAATTTGTAAAAGAGTTTGGTATACTGTTTTCATTGTCGATTCACTGAGTAACTATCCCAATAGAATGATTACAGGTACGACTACACCATTTCCACTATTATTGACAACAGATCAATTGTTGGGTAAAGCTCCAAGGACTGATTCCAGCTTGCAAGAGGTTTGTCAAAATGATGAGATCTCAGGGATTGCATATCATATATTGATGACTGAAATGGCACAAATCAAACATGAAAGCTTTGAAGGTGTTCCAACAGAATTTATAGTGACGAGATCTTGGTATAAAATGACGCAACTTCGAAATAAACTAGATATTTATTTTGGTCCTGAAAAGTATGACACAGATGAAAAGAGTATAGCTCAGTATGCAAGATACTTGTTATTTTCATCAATCACTCGTGAGAGTTTAGATATGGGTGTCAGATTATTATCCATCATTGGCGTTGACAGATGGGCAAAAGATTACAGACCTGACTGCCTGAAGCTGGCAATGGAGCTATTATCACACAACACAAATAGCAATATTCCTTTGTTTTATAACAAGTATTGGATTGTGGTTCAACATCTAATTTATGCTTGTCTTTTTGTTTTGTTAGATTTGTTGATGTTTAAAAGTGAGGAAGATGCATTTGTCTTGGAAAGTGTAAAAAAGGCCATACCAACAATTGAAACGCTAAGAAAATCTTTCTTTACAGCTAAAGTTGGACTGGCAGTTGTTGAAAAGCTCACGTATTTGGCCTCCTGTGTTAAAGTCAAACAAAAGGGAATTGGTACGATAGAGGATATCTCGTTGAGAGGTTTTCTACGTGAGTTAGAAATTGCCAACCCATTCAATTCTAGAGTAGGTGCTAATTCAATAACTCCGCCTGTTAACGAACCGCAATATTTCAGATTGGGTAAGAAAATTGAAGTTTCACCTACTGAGAATATCTCCTTGAATGAAGAACTTGACAGTTCTTCCAGGCACTTTTGGGATCCAAGTATGGATCAGTTGTTAGATGATACCGGATGGGTTGAATTTTTAGATTTTTTTTTCAGTGTTCAACAACCGTATCCTTATGATTTTTAATCTAATTGTATAAATTGTTCAATTAATAAAACAGGCTGATAAAATGTTACATTTTACAACTTTGTTAAAATTTACTTAAAATTGATGTATAGAAAGGATTCAGATTGCACATTGAATATGGATTTTAAGTATTTGATGCATTACATATTAATTATAGCCAATCACTGTAGACTATTAGTTTTTGTGAAGTTTAAAAAAAAAACGAATCGAAAACCTCCCTTATTTCGGCCGAGTCAGGTAATACGTCCAATATTAATCATCATTCTGAAACAAATTAATGATATCAAAACAAGTAAATCTTGCCAAAAATTTTGTCATGATATACCTAGAACTTGATAAAACATTAAAAAAACACTTGGTCAATGCTTCTGACAATTTTGTTGAACTGAAAAACTCACCCTAGACAAGTTTTAACCCGAAGATAATGAAAACGCCTTTGCTCTTTTATACATCTGTAAGGATTCCGCCTCCTGATAGGACGCCGACCTCGTAACGATGCGACACTAGTCCTGTAGTGTTGCTTTCCCCATTTTTACCCCCCTTTTTATTCGAGGCTTTACTTTCTTCATTTGGATAAACATTATTTTGATTCTTCTACTTAGAACCTTTTCTCTAGATTGTCAACGTCTTCATTGACATTCTGCCTTTATTAGATAAATAGGTATATACCCCTTATTACTAATTAGCGTCATCCTCTATTGATTTGGATAGAGGATCACTAATAAAGCATTTATCTTTATTTCAAATAGTTTTTAAATAACAACCGAGTCATTACACTCATTCAGAGGAATCGATAGTTATATAAAACTGATTGAAAAGGAAGTTGATACTTTATTTATCGAGGATTGAGAAAACATTATCTACCCATTCCTAGTATCTCTACCTCTTTATGGGTATGAGTGGCACGGCTATCATCCAAGGTAGCTTAGTCATGGGTACCTCCTCGGGGTATTTTAAAATAGTATGAGCTACATAGTAAGTGAGTTCATAAAGAGACTTGTTCAAGGTCTAGTGACTAATTTTTGGAAACATGCAATTGGATTTTTAATAGATGTAATTCAATTGAAATAGATTCTCTAAGTTAATTATATAACAAATAAAGACATCTCCTATTAAAATTTTCTATACAGTTTTGATATATAAAACTTCCCCCCTTACTCTAAAGTGTCAGAACCTCACTTTTATTCAGAGTGAGATTCTCTGTAATTGATTCAAATTTGTGGTATTTATAAAATAAGCCACAACAATATCAATGTCATAACAGAGAATATACGAGGTATACGAGCGAGTGACAATTCTGTCACTAAAATTCCGGATGGAAACACAACATAAATAGATCTGTAGATTTCCACTTGTTTCTAAAGAAGTTACA